>JANHFJ010001193.1:152706-170022 GCA_032468195.1 Cerberus rynchops | reverse complement strand
TGGCATCACATGAAGTATTGGGACTTTTCCCCCCCTTTGCTAAACCAGGCAGAGGCATGGCCAGCATATACACATCTAATTTAACTAATTTAATTAATTTTAAAGTGATCTTAATTTTGTATCGTTGTATTGTTTTTATAGGCTGTTCACCGCCCCGAGTCCTTCGGGAGAGGGGCGGTACAGAAATTTAATAAAATAAAATTAAATTAAATTAAATTACATCTGGCCTGTGGGCCGGAAGTTTGACAGCCCTGGTCTAATAGGCTGTATACAGCTACTGAGGTTCAAAGAGTTGAACAGGAATAAAATATTTGATCAAGTGAGAATTATTAGCCTTTTAATATCTATAATAGAGAGGAGCAACTATAGTGCCTAGGTACTAAATCTATAAATTAATTCCAGTTACAATTAAATCTGTCTGAATTAGAATAAAGTATCATAAGTACATAGTAAATATTTGCTTTATTTAATGCATGAATAGGCAGCCTGACCTACTTCAAAGAATTTGCATTAAACTGCCACAACCGTGTGGCGTTGTTTGTATTGGCTGGATGTAATAGCTATTGAAATTAAAAACATTTGTAGGGCATTTTTGGTTTAGTTTATCAACCATTCTATTAAATTGACATGAATCAGTGTCAACTTTGCTCATAGGTTCTTAACTTGACAGTATATGTGATTTTCTGTTGTGAAAAAAATAACACATTATAATATCAACCAAAACAATGAAGCAGTTTTCTGCAGATTTAATACAGGAACAAATCATGATTTTCTTAATTCTGCAGGAGACATTGTCATTATAGGCAGTTTTGTGTGTGTGCATGCATGCGTGTTTTTGCTTTAAATTATTGTGTTAAGGCAGAGGATTTATGTAAGCTAACTGTGATCACTGAAAATTTGACTTCAGATCTTTTAGATGAGCAAATTTCTGGCACCCATTATTCTTATAAATAAAAAGTTACTTGGTAACAGAAATGGGCAAGCACTTAATCTGATTATCTGAAATATTATATCATGCCTTTGAGGGACTTATAGCATTTAAAGATTCTTAACAGATGGGCTGCTGTCTTGGCAGCACATAGCTTCCATTTAAAAATGCATGATAAAAGAAATTGTTGAAATTAAGATTATGATATGCTTGAACTTCCATCCTACATTTCGGTATTCTTAGTATTTCTTGGTGTTATTAACTTCCTGATTTTGATGTGCCTGATAGTCACTACATGGCACTGGACCATGCTTTTCAAAGGACTGCCTGTTTCCAATTGTTTCTGTTTATCTCACAAGAACTAACAGGGAGGACATACCCTGGATCCCTTCCATAAAGCAATGTCATCATGCTGGACTCAGAAGTCATACTTGCTCTGTTGCACTGCCTGCCATTTGGAACAGTGTCTCCCTGGAAATCCAAATCACCCAACCCAGTTAGCTTTTTTAAGGCTTTAAAATCTGACTGCAATAAATATTTGAATATTAAATTATTTGAGTTGGAAGAGTGAATGAGCTCCGCTTTGCATTGGTGTTTATTGTTCTTTTAAGTAATTGAAATTATATCTGTGACTGGACATTTGTTATTTGGTTTGTTGGTTTCTCTTGTTGGTTTTAATCCTTCGACATTGTAATTCTTGTAACCAGAGTCATTGCCATATGAATAAATAATAATAAATAAAATAATAAATAAAAATCTTTCCTCCTGTATGTAGCCATTCATATACCGGTATATGCAAGTAAACATACACACAGAGAAGTATATCTACATTAGCAGTTGGAAAGCCATTTCATTACCACAACTAAAGAATAACAGGGAACCTCAGTGAAACCAAGGAAGATATTTCCAGACTCTTCAGTGGGGATTTTCCACTGCTAAATCATGTTTGAGCAATATTTTGGAGTACTTTCAAAAAGAGGAGAGAAAGACTTTCCAGGCAATTTACTGAAACAGGCAATTTTGCCTGTTTGCCTATCAAGGTTTTGAAGGCAATCTATTGTAGTCTCTCTCTCTTTTTCAAATAACTATAGATATTGGTAACACTGGTCAAAAAAAGGTCTCTAAACAGAGGGACTGAATATAAGTCCAAGAGACGACAGTTTGAATACTTGCATTAGATTCTTGGAATCTCAAGTATGAAAAAACTGCTGTATAATTGGCACCAAGAATATTACTAATCAAACTCTCTTGACAGAATGGACTTTTTTTAAAAAAAAAGAACTTGTCTATCTGGTGACTTTTAATTGAATGTGTGAACAAAGTCCCCATTTCACAAAGGTTAGGAGTTGGGATTAGCACAAGATTGTAGGCTTTCATCAGTTTTAATATCGTTACTTTAAAAAGCTGCCAGTTATTCTGTGATTTCTGATCTTGAATGCAATAATTTGCACATTTTTTTACAACCCTTGTTTATTTGAACGTTCAAAGATTTTTGTTTTGTTTTGCAAATTTTATTTTCTTTAATAGTTCTTTCATTTCTAGCAAGTTTCTAAGCAAGTTGTTGCTTAGATGCTTGGCAATTCTTTCATCCCTTGTCTTAAAATCCCATTTATGCTGGAGGTATCATTTAAGGCACTTCTGGGTTGAAAGGATTAGCTGGTGACATCACTGTTAGCTGGGTGCACCCATCTTTTAAAGTTAATTTTAGAATTCATTCTTATTTTAGCATATAATTGTACTTTCTGTTTATTACTTCTCTTTTTTGTTTTGCCATTAGTTTAATAAGAGACATTTCTTATATTCTTTACTTGTTTTATAAATTACTTAGATGAGTGTATAGAAGGGCTGGCCATCAGTTCTGCAGACAGATAAAAGTGGGGAGGATTCCTAACACATCAAAATAGTTCTAGGTTCAAAAGGATCCTAACACTCTTGAACATTGGCCTTGCAGAATGAAGTTCAGTAGTAAGAAGTGCACAGGTACAGGATAAGTAGTACTGGCTCAGTAGTAGTAGTACTTATAAGAAAGATAATGAGCATGTGGGTAAACCACAAATTAAGTCTGATCCCAAAATATGTTTCTGCTGTGAAAAATGTCAATACAGTATTTGGTTCCATCAACAGTTATCATATCAAGATCAGAGGCAGTGATTAATTCTGCTCTATGTGGTACTAGTCGGGCTGCATCTACAATACTGTGTCCAGTTCTGGTTGCCACAATATAAGAATGATGCTAAGAACCTAGAAAGATTTCCAAGAAGAACAAAGGTGACGAGAGATTTAGAGACTAAATCCTATGCAGAGCAACTAAAAGAGTTGGAGATGTTTAGCCAAAAGAAGAGAAAGCTAAAGGGAGCCATCATAGTAGTCTCCCAAAAGTTTGACAAGGAAGGGAGTGTAGAGTTGTTGCCTGTAGTACTCAGGCACTGCAGCACTAACAATAGGGTAAGACCTAGTGGGTGAAAAGTTTACAGAAGGAGATACAAACTTGAAGTAAGGAGGACTTTTCTGAGTGGGAGAGCTATTAAACAGTGGAACAGTCTCTTCTATCACAGGAAGTTTTCAAGTGTTAAAGCAAAGGTTAGACAGCCAGTTGCTTGACAATCTCTGTCATGGGTAAAAGATTGGACTAGAATACCTTTCAAGATCCTTTCCAATCTCCTAATTCTGGGATTCATTCATAACCTCATGTAAATCCACTACCTGTCTGGTATTATTATCATAATTACAAAAGCAATTGAGAGTTTCAAGAAAAAAATTTGCAAGAATTTTTGTTTAGTTAAGAGAGAGCAAATAAAATTTTGAACAATTAAATTAGGGAAAATTAACATTTTGAATGTTCAAAATGTTCTACTCAGTGGATTAAATCCAGTAGAATGTTTCCATCAGCATAACTAGTATTTGGAAGTAGCAATTTCCTTCCTTCAGTATCCCTCATATTGACAGAATCGGCTTTGGAAGTTTCTTGCTTCTTATGAGTTGATTTTGATGACAGTAAAAATATTATTGTGGAAGCAGAAACCTGTTGTCATAGTTTTGAGTTGGATTTTTAAGCATACTTAATATTTTAAGGGAGTAGAAGGTATTGGTGCTATTGATTGTTTTTCTTGTTGTCTATTTCTTCCTTCAACCTGCAGCCTCCCCCGCTGCCTCTACTTCCTTCATTTTATCTTGACAATTTAATGCAGTATGAGCAGCCAGGAAAGCTGAGAAGCCCTAGAAAATGGACGTACAAGGAAAGTTAGGATTGCTCTGTGCATACTCCAGTATGAGATAGCTTAGTCTGTGTGCTGTACACATGAGAATTTTATTTCTTCTGCATTCTTCTGCATTCAAAAAAAAAAAAAAAAATTTCTTCTGCATTCTGATGAATGGATGGATGGATGGATGGATGGATGGATGGTTGAATGGATGGAAAGACAAACATAGATGTAAACATATAAAATCCCTTCTCACTCTTATGAGTAATATGTATATATATGAATGTATGGCTTGCTCTCTCTCTCTCTCTCTCTCTCTGCGTGCGCGCGCGCACACACACACACACACACACACACACACACACATTTATATCCAAATCAATATCTAACATTGAACACTCCAGCAAAAGAATAAACAGGGAAGCCATCGAAATAGAAAAAACACCCCCATAAAAAACAAACTTACATGGGAAAAGACCCGAATAAACCTAGACCTGCATACCTGCACCCGTGAAAATCTACGAAATAAATACATTATTATATACATATAGTATATAAACACACACCATTTCTTGTTCCAACCCATTGAATGAGAATGAAAGAAAAAGTTCACAATGTTTCACCCCAGGATTATTTTGAAACAATTGTGTAATATTAAGAAAGATTTAGATTGGAAATACATCCACTTTACTTTTATAGTACTGCTCTTAATAAATTCTATGCTACATTAAAGTCAAAGGAAACATTTCTAACAACTGGTCATAGATATGCATATAATATATAGGACTTGGTCCTGAAATTTAATTGATGCTTGTATAGTTTGTAACAGTTGAAAGTAATGTTATATATATATATATTTTTTATATATGTTTATTTCTATAGAGGAATATTCATAAAAGGACAATGAATTAGAAAGAGGGGATAAATGTTGTTATCATTTGTCCATTATAGTCAATGATTTTGTATATCCACATTTAAAAGAAAAAAGAAAGAGGGAATAAAAGAAATTGGATCATTATATTTTCATACTAATAAAAAAAAATCCAGCTTGTGTCATAAGCCTTTATATTTCTGCATGTTCAGCAGTCTCTGCAGATCTGTTAACAGTGAAGCTGTATGATTTTTATTTTTATTATTAGCCAGATTGAATTCTTTAGTGTGCAGCATATAATAAAGCAATGTCTTCTGAAGATGCTGATTCAAACACTGACTGAAATGATACTACTTTATTTAGTTTTCAGCCTCAATATTTTCTCTCTTTCTCTCTTCCCCCACCATCCCCTTCATTTTTGTAGACATGAAGCATCCAATATGTCCTGACCACATGGCTGGAGATAAAAGTATGAATCGAAGGGACTTTGAAGATAAAGGACAGAGATATGATAGGCCAGACTATCGATTAAGTAAAGAGAAAAAGAAGATGATATTTTCCTTTTGTGATGTGTGCAATATTCAGCTGAACTCAGCAGCACAAGCTCAGCTTCATTACCATGGAAAGTCTCATCTGAAAAGAGTAAAACAGCTGAATAATGGGAAGATACCTACAAATGCAAGCAATTTATTTGCAAGTTCCAGCACAGGTGGTACTATTATTGTTGTTGTTTCATACTTACATAAACACCTACCATCCCTTTTTGTTTCAAGGGTCAAAAATATTGAAAGTTGCCTTGTTTTGCCTGGTCCCAATGCTGTTGTTGGAATGTGCTGTACTTCAATTCTGTAGTTTTCACTATTCCTCTCAGTCCCTGGGTAGTTAATGCACATCTGTTTTCCATGCTAGCTGGAATAATGAAGTTAATACATTGTAGCAGAATAGACAATCTTTTCCAGCTTGGATTTGCACTTTGTCTTTCTCTAGGGAGTCGGGCTGCTGATGCTGTGATGTCGTTGGAGAGGACAGGACTAACATTTTCAGATCTTTTATTACTTGTGGAAGTTGAATGGCAATAGGTTTAAGGCATTTATTGTGCATATCACAGCTTCTTTCAAGACCGCTGTAGTATCACTCCCTCAATGAGGTATTAACAATCTCCTACCTAGATCCAAGGAATTATTTCCTCAATTGCTGTCTGAAGGAACTGGCAGGGACAGGGATCCAATCCATAAAAGACAGAAGATGTCTTAGCATACTATTCACTTAATGAGAGATTTCAGGTACAAAGAATCCAGGTAACTCAGTTGATATTTCAATAAATGTCTTGGATGCTTCTCACAAGGAGATGAGAAATAAATAGAGGTGGCTTTGCTGTTAAAATGCTGCTTAATATTAAGCATGAGAAATCAGGAAATCCAGACAGTTGAAAGGATAAAAGAAATTTATGGAATTCAAAGTAGACTAGACTTAGATCTCTTGTAGGTATGAAGGGACTCGAGACTGATGACATGTTTGACTCCTCCCTCAGGCTCAACCTGATCATGTCCTATATCACACACCCTTCTACCTTGGCCTCTCCTCTTCCCCTCTTCCATGGGTTCTTGTATGTTGCTTTCCCGCTACTGCATTGTGTTCAGTCCAATCAAGATCTGCAAGGAGATAGAAGTCTTCAACATATATTCTCAACAGTTGTTGCCCTGATGTAGCTGCCGGATGCATTCAGAAATTTCCATCTGGATACGGTCTCCAAAGTGCTCTCTAAATCTTGTGGGGAAGTTTGGCAAATTATCCAGAATGGGGCCATTGCTTTCAATGAGTGGAAGTGCCCATTTGGAAGCAGAGTCAGTTAAAAGAATGAGGATGAAGGCGACTCTTGATCTGCTGTTGGCTGCTGATAAAGACTTTGTGCTACACTAGGAATATTCTTATCAGACTCTCTGGTGAATCTTTGCGGTAGGCACCTAGGGATCTTGGGGAGGAGCGTGGCAGAACTGGCAGTTGTGCCTGGGTGGGTGGAGCAGATGGTTGCAGTTGTTGCAGAAGCCCTTGTGTAGAGTCGGGATCTATACTTGCTGAATCAGTTGGTGAACATTGGCTGCTAAATTCTTTACTCCATCTTCTGTTCCATCTTGAAGTATGCTAAAAAAGTGTATGTCTGGCTCAAATCCCAGAGCTGCTATTGCTGCAGCTCTGAGATCTGAAGCCATGGCTTGGGTAGTCTGTGAAATGTTTTGGTGTAGAAGGTATAGTTCAGATTAGTGTCAAATGCAAGAAATCAGGAAATCCTAGCATTTCAAATGAACATAAAGGTTTATTTGCAAGCTTAAGCTCTCTGCAAGAAACTAAACTACTAAGAAAATTGATAGATTTGGATAGATAAGTGTCAGTAAAATTCAAGATGGGCTGGAGCTTAGATCTTTTGTGGGTGTGAAGGGGCTTGAGACTAATAACCCATTTGACTCCTCCCTCAGGCTCAGCTTGGTCTCTCCTACATTCTAACTGATAATGGCAGCTGGGGGTGTGATAGGGAGGTTCTTGTTCATTGTTTCCTAATCTGAAACACAGCCTCAGAACAACAGCTCACTGATTCAATAACAGAGAAGAAAAAATAGTGTTTCACATCTCACACTGGCATTGAATAGTCCTAAATCAGGCATGCATTAATGCTCGGTCAGATTGACTTTCTCCATCAGCACTCTAACATCACTAATTTAATTTCCCATAGGCTTTCGGTAAAGCAAGGAACCATTTTGGATTTGATGACGGGAAGACCACTCATGTGATTTCATCAAGGGTCCAGGTCATATCACAATGCAGATACTAAACCAGTCCCTCAATAATTTCACCACCAGCTTGTCAGGAAGTTCCCCAAACAATTTCTGGAAGCCATCATGATTCATGGGGTATCTGGGGAGAACCATTCAAATAGGTTTGGTCCCAGTGGAGGTACCAAGTATCAATCAATCTTAAGTAGAAAAGAAAGTGATCTAACTATGGGGGTAATGCCCCTCCCCATCCAGTTTACTGGCATGAAACAAAGGCAAAATCCAAAGTATGTTCACTTTCATGTGCTGCTTCTGAGTTCTACTACAGGCCTACGGCTGCTATAGAAGCCAATCACTCATGAGCTTAATTTGACCCTCATAATATGGAAGTTGAAGTTCCCCAACATCAAAAGACAGGGAACTCTACTACCGGTTCATAAATCAGTTCTAGAGGCCCAGAAAGGATTGGACTATTTTGCCACCCTGCTGGCCATGGTCTTAAGACTGATGGAGGGCCTGAAACCCAGCCAGGCAGTTAGCAATATCTTTGCTCATGTAGCTAATAGTAATACTTAGTAATACAAATATTAGTAATACTAAGCACTTAATTACTAAGTACAGTAATATTAATATAGTACTACTTAGCAATACTGACTAAAGGCCAAAAGTTTTTAATAGCAATAGGATATAGACTGATATACCGCTTCACAGTGCTTTACAGTCCTCTCTAAGCAGTTTACAAAGTTAGCATATTGCCCCCAACAATCTGAGTCAATCTTGAGCTGGTGAGAATTTAACTTCTGAACTTCTGGCAGTTGGCAGTCAGCAGAAGTAGCCTGCAATACTGCATTCTGACATTGTGGCACCATGGCTCTTAATGAATAAATGCTGACTTTAATTTTGCTTTTTAATAGTTGCAGTATTTCTGGCTCAAATTCTAAACTCTGAGATGCAGAGAATTTATGGATTTGTGGATCTTTTAATATCTATAGATATCAAATCTACAGCCTAGCAACATCCCTTTGTAGCCCTTAGAATCCTCAACCCAAAGTAAATTAGATTCTTATTTTGCCTTTTTCAGGGGGAATAAGTTGAAAATCGTTGCATTAACTTTGAGATGCTTAATTGCATTCATTTTACCCTTAAAACTCTTCTCCCTAGAATGACCCTTGACCCACTCTGTCATCTCTTTTTCTTTTTTCTTGTCAAATTTGTTTTTATTTTATTATTTAAAATTCCCTATTTCTAAACTGCCCATCTCTCTCAGAGAGGGTTTTACTGTTACAGCAAAATAAAGACTGGAAAAATGCCATATACTGTAGGTGTAGTCTTGCCATGCTGGTCTGCAGGATCCCAAGTATTGCATTGTGGTGATGCAAACTCTTCCCCTCTTTTGTAGATATACATTATTGGGATGAAAGCATTATTCATTTCATATTTGTATGTAGGATCACAATGCATGTAAAAAGGAGGAAGTATTTGTGTTACAAAAGTCTGCTTTTGTCATTTATCACTTGCTGTAAACACCTCTGATTATTGTAGTAGGGTAACAAGTCCCAATTTAATTCAGTAAGAAAAGGGGTGATGTAGTTGTAGATACTATATGATGTAGATGTTTTCTGATTCCTACTTTGTTTTTTTTAATGTAAGATAAAAAGTGAAAGGATTCCTTGCAAAGTGTTGGTGCCAATTATATGTGAAAATATGGATGATTGTTTTATTTCAGTATTACTAATACATTGATGATTTAATTTAGGCAGTGAGTTAATATACATGTTTTCAAGCCAGCAGGCAGAAAACATGTATATTAACTCACTGTTTTATCTAAACTTTATCCTGTTTTGTTTTGTTTTCTTCAATACTGTCATGGCATTTCAGATTAGAAGAAGAGATTTTCTACTTCATGGACTTATCCATATGGTTCTCTTAGCAAGATAAAAACCATTTGCTCTTCTTTTTCCCCAGAATATTTTTACTTCCTAAACTTTTTATAAAAGGTGACCTTCAAATGATTATATTTAAAAAGAAAATGGGATATCAGCACATTTGGCATCTTTTTGAAAGGAAAGAGGCACATTATTTTCCTCTATTATATGTTTAAAAAAAAGTATGGTTTAATGATTTACTTAACTAAAGTATGGTTATCCATAGTCTGATCCTGCCTAGTATTTTGAGATTAGTCAAATCAATTAGCTCAGCAGTAGAGAGATGGGACTTATTTATCTAATAAGTCAGCATGCATCAGATTTAAAATTCAGTCTTTCTGTAGCTATCCATGCAGCCTTGTGAAGTCTATCTTGGTTTTTAAAAGCTGAACTTTCAATGAGCTAAATTAAAATAAATCTGATAATGTTCAGTATCCTATAAGATGAAGGAAAGTAACAAAGTATTTTTTTTCTTAATTTAGTGATTTATCAGTGTTAAGTATTGTATGTCTTTCCTGCAAAGCTACAACCTGACATACATAGGCTCTTTGGTTTGGGTTGAGAGATATATTGGCCCAGAGTCTCTCAGTGAGCGGCTGAGGATAAACTGGAATCTGGACCTGGTCCCAATAATTAAACCATTAAACTATAGTTCTTTTTTTAAAAAATGTGACCATATAACAGAGGAAGAATAATGTGTCTCTTTTCCTTTCAAAAAGATGCAGAGTGTGCTGATAACCCATTTTCTTTTTAAATATTATCCTTTGGAGGTCACCTTTTATAAAAATAATATCCATCAACCTTTCTTATATTAAGATGGATAGGAAAATGTCTTTGTCCTTAAGAAATACTATCTAGAGGAGAGAGAGTTAGCTGCTTTTGAATGACTTTTGCTAGTACAGCAAATATTAATGAAGTGATAGATTTAAATTCATCTGGGGGAAATTTTTTTGTTTTCATAAATTAAAAAATATTTGCCTGTTTATCCTTTGGAAGTTTCATTTTCTTTATAATTGTTTCTTATAAATGTCTGGCACTTTCTAAATTATTTACTACCTCCATCTATTTTTGTTTGGTGGCACTGATAAGACATGTAAAGATCATAACCATAGTCAATCAAGCTGTCTAAAACAATAAAATTAAAGTTAATAGAAATAGTGGGCTTTGCTTCAAGATTATATTTGATATATTTGATTCTAATGAATTAAGAGCCAGACTGCACACTTCGTTGCCCCTTCCTAGAGCAAATATTCTTCCTCTTTTAGCCTGAGAATGAATGGGAGCCAAGCGTATCTTAGCACCAGTGACATTCCTTCTCAGTTCTGCAATTGAAAAAAAAGTTCTCTCTCATAAGATCCCATTGACAAACATCAAAACATAAGGAAAATTTGCTAATAAAGCAGATACCAACAGAGTTAAAGACCAGAGGTTTAATAAAAACACCATTCAGAATCCCTCATTGAGGAGATGTGCAGTCTAGAAGCATGAAATATAAATATAAATAATATGTTGTGATGATCAGATCCCAGGTGATATGGGACTTTAAGGATTAAAAAAGTTATGAGCTTACTGTATGCAGATATTCCCTGTACCTTAAAAACTTGGAAACACTGTGGCACCCAACAAAGGAGATGCAGATCTGTTCTGTATGTTCCAGTTAGTAGCCTACCAGTGATCAAAGTTTTCCCACAATATAGAAAGAAATCCCTTACAGATCAAATCAGATTTATAGAAATGTTGGATAAATATTTTAATTGGTGCTCATAATGCTGCTACAGTTATAGAAAGAGGCCATAGCTCAATGGTAAATATTTCATATGTTAAAGTCTTCCAAGATCACTTACTGGCAGCTCAAGATAAAACCAAAAAAGATTATTTGAAATTGAGGTTTGCTGCCAGTTAATGGAGGCAACACTGCAATAAGTTGAATGTTTGAATAACCACCCAAAATAAGCCATCCAAAGTTGCCTTATTGGTAAGATGGACAGCATAAATTTAATAAACGAATAAAAATGAACAAATGCTCTAACAGTCTCATACAGTATCCAGATAATCACATCTAAACTATGCTGCCTTGAATAAAACACACTTCACGGGGTGTACATAGCAAGGTAAGACATAAACCACAACTTACTAAACACATTGGTTGGGTTTACCCAGACACCATGCCAGAGGCAGTTAAGCTATTTTGTGGTTTAGGACAATATATGACTTGTCCAGTTAGTATAAGGCAACTATTTACTAGGGCTTTGCAGCCTACAGATTTAACTCTAAAGCACACCTTCAAATGTAGAGGAATACAACTATAGTAACTATGTGCAATTCTTGAAAGTAAATATATTTTGCCAGCATTCCTTGCAGCTTCAGACGTGTCAGCCATTTAAGACAGACCAGATCAGAAAACATTATCACTCTCGGTTTTTTGATACATGCTATAATGAAAGATTCTGAAGAGCCCAACAGTATTTTTTAATTTTGTTCCCTTCCTCTTATACCAAAAAGTTTCTTTCTCACCCTTCCTTATTTTCCCAGGCTAATATGGTTGATGCGTATTTCCTTCAAGACCATCTCTTCAAGAAGGGCACAGTGTGATTTTGAGAAATGCCAGGGCTGCTTTAAAAAGTTGCTGACAGGTATTACATATGCACTCTTACCGACTTCTAAAGCAGCTTTCTGAAACCAAATGTAAAGCACTGAAGAAACCTGCTATCTCTATTTCGATTAATTTTTTATTTGGTAAGAAGATCTCATTTGCAGAAAAGTTCTAGGAAATAGGCTAAATAGGGAGATAACACTACATTATCAGGAAACAGATTTATTTATTTATAGTTTTTTATCCTGCTTTTATTACTTTATAAATAACTCAAGGCAGCAACATACATACTATTCCTTCCTTCTCCTATTTTCCCTTCAACATCAACCCTGTGATATTGATGTATGAATGATATTACTTGTAATTAAACTAGTGCTGTTTTACAATGCAATCCCACCATCCCTTACCAATTTCCCTTCAGGAGGTATGCTGGTTGGAGATTCTGGGAATTGTAATCCCAGCTGATCTGTACCAGGTTAAGTAAAGATGGTACACAGTTCCATTAGAGCTACACATACACACTGCTTTCTGAATCATGCACATTCATTTAATTAAAAACTGTTAATAATAGCATAAGCTTTAAGTTCCTGGCTCAGGTTTCAGCCCAGCAACAAACACTAAATAGCTTTACTCTACATCCTAAAAAGGTCATTTGAAAATTGGAAAAATGACAAGAGATTTTAGCACTCCATCAACATAAGCACCCTTATCCTGCTTGTCTCTGAATTTGAGGCTGACAGATGAACAAATAAATACATGTAATAAAACTCTGGGCTGCTACTTCTTGTCACTTTTATTTTTTTGCAAATAAAGTTAATGCCTAAGAGAAATGTGTTAATGTTTAGAAAGCCAGCTTTATATTTACTTTTGTTAATAAAAATAATTTTCTTCTCCACAAATACATCACAGTGAGGTGGAACAGGAGCTCTATCTTATACCCAAGAGGACCACTATCAAGACCCCAAGAAAGATAGAATCTGTCATATATCCTCATTAGATTTGTTGAGAAGAAAAATTTAGGTTTCAAAATCTTGGAACCCAACTATGAGTACCTTATTTATTAAGGGCAATAAAGGGCAGGGTCTCTGCGATGCCTTTTGTCCTCTTTCTAATAGCCTCATGACTGAGGAAATGGTGCGGCCTGCTTCCCTAAAAAAAGAAGGGATGTACAAATATTCTGTCCCTGTTTGTTGGAGCCTTCAAGTCATTGTTGACCCTTGGCAAAGGCTTGTCCCTGCAGTTTCCTTGGCAACATTTTGGAAGAGATCTGCCATTGCCTTCTTCCGAGTGCTGTGAGCGACTGTCCCAACGTCACCGATCTGGCTTTGTGCTTAAGACAGACAGGTTTAGAATTCACAATCTTCCAGTTTCTAACCTGTTGCCTTAACCATTGCACCAAATTGACTATTCTGCAATATTTAGCAAACTGCCCCCCCTTCACAGACTCAAAAAAGTACATTATAATTGCACCCTTACCCTCCTATTGCAGGTCTGATATTAAAGTGGGAGTAATAGCCCTGGTGAGTGCTTACTTGTCTTCCCCTTGTCTTTTTTGAGAGGAAGACATGAGTATTGCAAGGAAGACAGCTTATGGGCCTGTGGACAGTAACAGTCTTACCCTCCCGCAAGAATAGAAACCAGAGATGATCAGGATAGAAGCAATAGTGATAGGGAGAGAGAGGATAGCAGTGGTTCTAATCCTGATGCTATTTAACTTCTCTGCTGACATCAGTGATTGGTGGTGGAAAGCAAGGATATGGTGCTTTTCTACAGGCAACATTTAATTCATAGTGACTTAAGACATTGAACATAGTATACACCACACGTTCTATGCTGAGGAAATACTGGAATATGGATTTTGGTAGTTCCACAAGTATTGTCAAAACGAGTAATGGTTTATGGCAATAAAATTTATTGAAGTCTTGGATTTTTATGGTAAAATTCAGTAACATCTGTGAGTTCATTGTTAGTTGGTGATCTTTGCAGCATATTTATATGTTATAAAATCCTAATTCATTCTTGAACTGCCTGTATTCATTTCATATGTGCTAAAATTACAGTTTTGGTTAGTCTTTCAATAGTAATACAGGGAAACATTAAATGGTGATAAATAGAGGCTTTAATATAAAAAGAAATAGGAATGAGGAAAAACTTATTTAAATGCAGTTCTGAAATGAACCAGCAGTCATGAAAATTAACTAGTGCATCATATAAAATAACTATTTTTGTATTTATTATCTTTTTAGCAGTAGGAAAAAAAATCATTTCAGTGATGTATTTGGGTCTTTAACTAGTTCATGTTGTGCTTTAAAATGTCCACAAGATGTCAGTGCAAGCATTCATTCAAAGATTGCTTTTGGCAGATTTAACCATTTATGGCATTGGTTGGTATATTTCGCCCTATGTCTTTTCTCTTAATGATTTGAAGGAAAGTATCATTCCAGCTGTGACCTATTTTATCTATCTTTTTCTTCTTTATTTCTATCACTGACACTATTAAGACTTTAACTTCAGATACGTTGAGCAGGAGAATTTACTTTTGTTATATTTTATAAAACACAGATATATTTTTTACAAAGCTATTTATAATTCACTTTCATGTGTCCAATCTCTTATTTGGTATAAAAATAGGAGGGGCTATTTAATCTACAGAACTACTGCAGAAGGAAACTGAGGTGTTTGCTTAGCTAATCCAGGATAACACATTTGTATAAATGAAACAATAAATAGGGCTGTGGTGTTACTGTATTTTAAAATCCCCTTTTGTTTTAATCTGTATTAATATCAACAGGACAACTTCAGTTATGAAAAGCTATTATCAAGTCCCATTTAATTGGGACATCTGTTATAAGTGGTTACCTTAGGAAACAGCTATGCTGGGTGAACATAGCCAGCATTCTACAGAAATTCAGTTACAGAAAATCAGGAGATAGTATAACTATAAAGTTATCTGATGGTGTAATTGCAGATACCACAACTAAAGGTATCCAAAGGATTTTCTGCTGGTTTTCTCCAACCCCCAAATTTATCTGTGTAATTAAAGTTATCTATCATTGTTTTGCCCATTTTGCTGAGTGGGATGGATGAGGTGAACAGGGAGACCACCAAGCAAACATCTCTTTGAGTAATACAGTTGCTCATGAGAGTTAGCCTCTTAAACCTTAGGCTATTGTGGACTGAAAGTTTTAACTCTTTTGTTGATTGGATTTATATGTTTGTCCAATAGACTAACCTCACCCAACCCACTTAATATCCTTAAGGCCACTGAATTATATAGCCAACCATAGCCTACTATGTTATGAATACTTAGCCTGTAATTTATGATTCACTGTATCATGTGAACCTTGAAAACTGGGTTGAATAAGTCATGATAAAGCCACCCATGGTTAACAGTCAGTGGTGGGATGCTGCTTGGTCGCACCAGTTCTATTGAACTGGTAGTAGCGATGAGCATTTGGCCCTACCCACCTGTCCCTATCCTGTCCTATATCCCCTTCTTTTTTTCTTTCTAGCTCAGCTGAATAACGCAACAATTATCAAGCTGTTTTCCGCGCCTCCGCAGCCTTCCTACTCACCTGAGCTGTGTGAGGCAAGCTCAATAGCTGCAGTTTTGAAGCTGCATGGTAGCACGGATGGCACATGCAAAGCGCTGCTTTACCGAACTGGTAGTAAAACCGGTTGCATCCCACCACTGTTAACAGTGCTATGTGATCACAGTGCCTGCTGAAGCATCATTGCCTTAAAGATGTGGTTTTCTTTCCCATATTTTTAAAAAAAAAATCACTTATCTCTTTCCATTCTCCCACATATTTGAATGTCCTCCTAGTGATTTTTCCTTAAGAAATATGAAAAATCATCCAGTTTGCAATCAACATTATCCAGCAATTTAGAAGCAAATATTAAAATACTCATTTCAGTTCATGTTTTATCAGAACAAAAAATGTCTGATTTGTACCTAAAATAATCTGCTTTTGTCATATTAAATTATTAAAAGGATCATTTATATAATTACCATTTGTAATAAGTTTTAAAACTATGAACTTAATCTTTAAACCAGATGTATTACAAAATACCATGTAAGTATATTCAGTTATTTGGTATTAGGATTTTTTTTTTAGAATCCATGACCTGCAGTAACCTAAGCTTTTCTATAGAATTAGTTGTAATTGCCTTTAATTAAAAATCATTATCAAAGTGTTACTAATGTAGTAGCTCTTTTATTTGGTATTCTGAATAGTTTTTATATATAAGGATTTGAATAAGCAAAAAGAATATGCCCCGTTGATCATAGGTTATAAGGGAAAATATCAAAAAATCTATTGCAGGTTCATTTTTTGCTGGAATTGAATGAAAACAGTAGGGATGAGAGATCCTTTAGACATATATCAGAAAAGTTTTAGCAGGGTAGCATTAAAGGTTTCATTGTGATAATTAATATTCCCATACTTTTAAAAGAGAAAAGAAAGAAAAAGCAACAGAGTTGCTCTAAAATATGTTTTAAATAATCTACAAAGATTGTGTGAAATGAATACAGAAAGTATCATATTTAAAAGTTTTAAAAAGTTTCTTAAAAATAAAGCTTATATTTCAGAACAGAGAATCTACTATGCTCTCTGATCATTTGCTTTTCTGGGTTAGAGGACATCATAGCTTATTGTCAAGATTAGCATTTTCTAAATATATTTGTGATATCAAGGCAACAATTAAAAAAGTTTTTATCAATAGTGCATATGCAATATCTAGTACAAAGAAATAGGCTGTATTGTGCACAGGATGGATAAAAATAGATGTTTTTTTAAAAAAAATAAATCAGATTTTTTTATTTTTATCAAATTTATTTTAGTAAAATGTTTTTGGAGTAAAAATCTATCTAAAGATAGTTTTCTATTTAAGATATATTAATAATTTAGTTTATTCAGCATGAAATAAGTTATATAGCATGAGGCTGTATATTCTGCAATATTGGGACTGTCAGTGATTCAACAAGGAGGAGCTGCTGCAGGACATAGATGACAGTTGCTCTTTAAAAAT
>JANHFJ010001193.1:9859-22400 GCA_032468195.1 Cerberus rynchops | reverse complement strand
AAAACAGAAATTTACTTTAGTATTTTTAATCTTCATAAATATATGAAAATGTTTTATCTGCTGTTGGCATTATACTGTGTACTCTTTCACAATATCACATTTTTCCTCCCAGACCCAGACTTTCCACTGGCTTTTTAATTGTCCCAATTAAAGTAATTTGGAATACATTTTCTATGCTTTCTAGTTTTAGGAGCAAAGGTGGCCCTTGCAAAAGTCTTAGTTATTAATTGAGAATCTGATTTAGGACTGTCGAAAAGTTAGTTTAGCATACAGTGGCATATTGAATCTTTGCACTTTCAAATAGGCAGTAGATATCTGAGCCGAGTTATGGAGCAACTCTAGGGTACCATTATAGATTTCTTCCGTTTGGTATATACTTGGGTAGGATACAGTATCACATTTCGTGACAATCCATGGATTGTTCACAAATGGTTGTAGAAATTAAAGAAAGCCAAGTGGATGACTTTTGGCTAGGCTCTCTTGGCCCAACTCTTCTCACAAGGTTATTGTGAGGAAAATAGAAGAAAGGACTATTAGATATGTTCACTGCCTTGAATTATTTATGAAAATATTAAAGGTGGGATAAAAATATATAAGTAAAGATAAATAAATAAATAAATAAATAACAGGCCTCCTTATATTATGAACATTCATCCTCCTTATCCCATTCTTGCAGATTTGGGTTGTTTCCTGATATTCTGTTATATTGTTGTGGTTAGACATTATTTTTCAGAATCTCCTGAATTTTTGGGGTCCCCCTCCCCCCCACGATTTCTATCCATGGGATCTTTCTTATTTTTTCCTTAGCTTTTTGAAACCAGCTTATTTGAAAACTAGAACAGTAATCCCGACTGCCTTCGGTTTTTTCTGCCTGAAGTATGTTGAATTCCAGGATGTCACAGTCACTGTCTCCCAAAGTTCATATAGTTCCTCCAGTGAACAAGCTTTCCTGTACTGCCATTCTCAATCTTCTGGACATTGAAGTTGTCTGCTAGGCATATCAGTGCTAGCTCTCCCATTTGCTGCAATTTGATTCACAGTTGATGTAGCTGAAATCTCCCATTATCAAGGAAATCTATTGAATGCAAATTATAATATGTCACAGAAACAGTGAGTTTTTGAAGACTATTCTGACATAGCATATGACTTATTTGCAGCCTACAGTAATTCTCCTCAAAATAAACTCCTTTCTTTCTTCTTTGCTTCACATAAACAATTACACCTGCATGAACTGCAAATAACTTTTAGCATATGGCTTGGAGGCTGAGCATCTGTGGTCAGATTTCTTCTGGTTGCTTTGTATGTCATGAATTAAATGGATTAAAGATTTGAGCACATATTTTTTAAATAAATGCATTAAAAGAAATAAAAATAGAATCCATCACTTTGGTACCTAATTGCAAGCAGATGGCCCAAGGACCAGCTCTTCCATTTCTACAAAGAGCATTCTGGAGTAAGCCTATAATGTGTGTGAAACAGTGCTGAGATTTTGCAGAGGCACGAAGGCAGATGTAGATATTATTTTTTGTGAATGTTTCAGGAGTATGGCAAATTCCTTGCCTTTCCAGACTATCTTTGCATACCAAAAAGCTTATTTTTTATTTCTATTTTATTTTATTTATCAACATTTTGAGATCAGTATATTGTCAGGGTATATCATTTACAAAGCAAAACAAAAGAAAAGGGCATTAAAACAATACATATATTGGTATCAATAGTAATAATATAACAGTGTAATTTAGCTAAATGTTTCTTTATATTGGCTTATTTATAATTCTGTTAAATATATTAACATTTATAGTTAAAAACTATATCATTAATTCATACATAGCAATAATCTATCTAATTTCTACCTCTTATCTCTAACCATTCATAAAATCTATTCCATATTAAGTAATATTCTGTGTCATCCTTGTCCTTTTTTTTTAAAGTCTGTCCATCTCAGCACAGTCTAACATTTTCTGAATTATATCCTCATCTGGTGGAGTATGCTCACTTTTCCAGTATTTTGCAAATACGATCCTTGTTGCTGTCAATACATGCAAAAGCAAATATGTAGTCCCTTTATCGTAGCCCTCTGGGATTATACCTAACAGAAATACTTCTGTTTTCAGGTCTATACACTGCTTAATCATCTTTTCCACCCAGGTGTGTATTTTCTTCCAATATTTTCTTGCTTTCATGCAAGTCTACCACATATGATAGTAGGCACCTGGGGTCTGTTGCTGATAGTTTTTTAGGGCCAAATTGTTTTTCTGGAATGGCATGAGGATCCCTATCATGAGCAAGGATTGGACTAAAAGGCCCCCAAAGTCCATTCCATCTCTATAATACCGGGTGAGATTTCTTGCTTGCTGAAATTTATGCTCAGCTGCAGACGAGGGCTCACAAAGTGTGTCTATTTTGAACAACAACAACGATCACAGCCTGTTTTGTAGGGATTATTTTAAGGAAGCCCTTTCAGAGGCTCTCATACCGGTTTATACGGTAATGACATTTGGAGGTAAGGTACCTAGTTTACACTATAAAATTGATGGAGGTCCCACCGGTACTTTTTACTCTATTGTTTTGGTTTCTGCCATTACGAAGAACATCCCCATCTTCCTTTGAATGTTATGTGCCACTCTCTCTCTCTCTCTCTCTTTTTTTTTCCCCCAAATGGTGCGCTTTTTTTTTTTTTTTTTTTTTGTATAGAAAGGATTTCTATTTAAAGCCAAAACGTGCAGAACTTGTTCAAAGCCTCTTGCCAAAGAGCTCCCCGGGACAGTAGCCAGAAAACCTAGCCAACATTGAGACGATGCTGGTACTTTTTGCTCTTCATGCAAATGAGAGATTAGAAACCTGTGAGAAGAACTTGTGGGGGGTGGGGGGGGGTGGAAAGGTAGGAGGAGATAATGTTGGCAGGGCTTTTAGAGTAACGCTGGGAATTTCTTTTGTATTTTTTTTTTAAGCACAAATGTGTTTCTTTCTGAATAAGGCTATTTAGGTAGGCTTAAAGTGGTTAAGGTGTCTGGCTATTTGTGAGTTGTTGGGGTTTTTTTCCAGAGGACCAGGAAGCTCAAGCAAGAAACTGGCTGGAGCCGCATCAAATTGCATCAGGCACCACCTTGCCAAGATTGAATCTGCCCACCTGGTAAAAACATCCTGCTCTGAATTCTCTCTCCCCCCCCCCAAACTGGGGAAATGTGAGGAGCCTGGATGAAATGTTTCACTTTGTAATCCTTTTTGCCCCAGGATTTTCGTGCAGCTACTTCCACCAGAGCATTTTGGAAAGCTGATAAAACAATTCCACTAGCATGTTTTCAATCTGAGATGGTTGCTTTGTGGTGCCCTCTTGGTGGTGGTGGTGTACTGTTTCCTATTATGGTTTTGGTTTTGTTGCTTGACCCACCACCACCCTCTTCTAGTATTTGGATAGAGGAGAAGGAGAAAAATGTATGCTGCCCAAACTCTACAGATTTGGGCAGGTTACAAACACTGGGAATGAATAAATAAGTCTGAGACTTACGAACGCTCCCACAGACAGCAGCTGTTCAGATCTATTTGGTCTAAAGAGAGAGAATTTGAGTCGTATTTGAAACCTGAACTGGAACTGATTTACAATACTGAAACGAAGGGAAAAATTGAGTGATAATCCACTATAATCCTCCTCAAGAGCTGTAGTGGCACAGTGGTTAGAATGCAGTACTGTAGGCTACTTCTGCTGACTGCCAGCTGCCAGCAGTTTGGCAGTTCAAGTCTCACCCGCTCAAGGTTGACTCAGCCTTCCATCTTTCAGAGGTGGGTAAAATGAGGGCCCAGATTGTTGGGAGCAATATGCTGACTCAGTGGTGGATTAAGGCTCACTGGTGCCCTAAGCATTGACAAATCTTGGTTGCTCCACTCCTTTGTTTTATCAAATTTTTTTTACAAATCTTCATTGGGTTTTTTTCTTTCTCAACTTTGTGGTGCCCCCTTTGGGCCTGGCGTGCTTAATGGTTAAGCACTTAGTCTGCTTAATGATTAATACACCACTGTGCTGATTCTGTAAACCACTTAGAGACAGCTGTAAAGCACTGTGAAGCAATGTATAAGTACGTCCTATTGCTATTGCTATCCTGCCATTCTCCTGCATTCCTGCCTTTACAGGGTTGCTGATAGATATAACAGTATAATTTATATAATATATAAAAGACTCTCTGGGGTCAGAGGCCAGGCCCAAAGAGTACCTGTTACCTGACTTTGGACAAGTATCTAGCCAAAATGTTGTTGGTTTCTTTGAAACTTAATGAGTTATGCTAACCCAGGCTATTCAGCAAACCAGGACGTAAGAGGATGTGTGGACACTGGAAGAAGAGGGTTTTCTTTTGACTTGGATATACATCAACATCCCACAAGCCAGGTGCCTCACTGAAGCTGCAAGACATCTCTAGTTACTTCTCTCCAGTTTGCGGCCCAGATTCCCAATCAATCCCATATACTCCTTCTCTCAGACAAGGAAGGACAAAGGGGAGGCCAGGATGGTCAGCCCAGAGAGCGGTTTGTTCTGGGAACTTGCTTCTATATCTCCAGGCCAGCCAAAATACAACTGAGAAGTGACAAATCATTTTTTTCCAAAATGGAAGAATTCTTTCTATTTGGAAATTATGGCTTGACAACTGCTCATTGTATTGTGCTGTGAATCATATCAAGGATGAAATTATGAATCTTACCTGTGTTCTCCACATATATATTCTAAAATTATTCATGGAAAGCCCTCCTGGCATTTATAGCAGAAGTCATTTCATATCATAATGTTACCGTGTTACAATTAAGAGTTCTGAATTATTAAAGCATCTTATTACAGCAATGAGGTTGAAAGTGGCTGCTCTCACTTCTCCTTCACCAATGTAAATGATATTAGTTCTCACTCAGCCAGTTTAAACTCAACAAATCTGCATCTCTCCAGGAAACCTATACAGCTTCCATAATTGAACCACAAAGGCCTGTTATAGGTTGGCGTTGAAGTGGTGTGTGTGTGTGTGTGTGTGTGTGTATGTGTGTATGTGTACGAGAGAGTGTGTGTTTCTAAGAGCAGGAATCTCAAATGAACAATGATTAGTGAAGCAGGTTTCATAGCCATAATACATAGATTAATTTACAGGTCAGGAGATTATATTAGAAGGACAAAGCCTAACACTTAGCTAAGTATATCTTAACAGAAAAATTGTCAAAAGCCACATGTGTGATAGAAAGAAGGCATAAGGCAGTGACCAGATTAGCAGTCTGATAAATAAAGAATAGGCAGAGCGACAGACAGAGAGCAAAGAATAAATAGTCTTTAAATATCATCCACTTCTTACTTACTTCCCCCACATGGCCAGTAGTTGCGCACTGTGGAATGGTCAGTGCTATTTGATTTGGGCCTCCCAATAAATGTCTCATTACAAAGGGACTACATTTAAGTAGGTACCAATAAGTAGCAAAGTCTGCAGTCTAAATGATAGTTAATTGAAATGAATGACCATGACTTTAAACACTAGGAAATCATAGATGTCGTAGAGCTCATCAGTAAGTAATACACTGAACATGGAATTAATCTGGTCATTTAACTTGTGTAGTTCTTGGTTTAAGGCATAGGATGACTGAAAATTACTGTTTTCGTAATACCACACTGTCGTAACAGGAATTTAGAGGGATGAGTTTGTAATTTCTGCCACTGGATTGTTTTTAGAATAATTTGCTTGGGGCCTTTTAAATTAAAAGATGAATAGTTCATGGATTTTCAAGAGCCATGCCCACCATGTTCATCTGGTGACATGATCAGATTTAACCCCCAAATTCTTTAAGATTCATACAGCCCATCATTGGATACTCAATCTTAGTGTCACGAAATGGAAATAATATAAAAAGGACCGAAATTACATATTTTACAAAAGACAAAGGCTGATTGTTGTGGGGGGAGGGGTGTTTGCAATCATGAGGCCTCTTTGAACACCTGGACCTGAATTAGCCTGTTCATCTGGTACCCATAAACCGATTATTGCAAACTACACACATGCAAATGCACGTATACTAATGAAATTTGGCCATGGTAGTAAGCCTGAATGCCAGAGCTAAATCCACAGATTAATTGCTGAGTGCACTGCAGTAATTCTCAAGGATTAGTCTCCTCATGCTTTAGTTCAGATGATTTATATAATCTGTTGGGTTTTCCCTTAGAGAACTCATATCCTTACCTCCTATCTCTCACTTCTTCTCGCTTCTTTTACCATATACAGCATATAAAAACATCAGGAGGGCAGCCACAATTGTGTAATTGAAGTCCCGCCTGTTTATAAGTGTACTGCATGCTCCTGAATACAAGTTTTTTAGTATTTGCAGGCCTGAGTCTGGAAATTACATTATTACATTTTTTTTTAAATTTCCTGAGGTTACAAGGGAGCATCATGTTACTTTTATTACTCTTCATTTATACAACGTCCCTTAGTCTATCAAGAAAGATCACATTTAGGGAATATAATCATATCAGTCATGAACAAATAAAGGAATTTCAGCTTTCCAAAGATTAAAAACACCAAAGGAGAAGAAAGCAGCCCTAGCAAACAGAAGCTTGCCCAGAGAAGGAATAAGGATGATTACTTTGGAAAATTAGCACAGCAGTATTATGATAATGGGTTAAAGCACCAGAAAATCTGGCATGATTGCCAAGGTATGAGCATTTTATTGAGTTAAAGAAAGATGTGTGTATGTGTGTGTGAATTTCCTACAAAGACAAATTTCTCTCTCCCTTCTGTTTCCGCTTTACAGAACAATAATAATTTGCTACTCACCCTTTTCTCCTCCTAGTTTTTACATTTTATTGCTTACATTTATTGTTCTGTGATAGGGTACTTTTATACATTTTACAGTTTACACTACTGTGCTTTCAAGGGCTTCTCGGATCCATGGGACAGCCATGAGAAAATGCAGGCCTAACTTGACAATTAGAAATGAAGAACTTTCCTTCTAGTTTCTTGCTTGACCTCAGCTTTGTTGCTCAGCTTTGAACTTTGAAGCTTTCCAAATGAACCATGGCTTCATGAGAGCAGGCGTGTCTTTAAATCCTAAAGAGACAAGGAACTGCAGTCTGTTGGTCATTCACAATCAGTCAAGGACAGAGAAGGGCCAAAGAGGGCAGGAAATGTGAACAGCTGCATTTCCAGTGTTGGGGCCAGAGAAGAGAGGAGACCAAAGCACAGTGTGGCACAGCGCCAATGAGCTCAGCCCTCGTTGTGGTAGATGATGAGGTCATTGGTAATAAATACTAGGACCATCTGTTGCTGTCTTCTGTTCCTTTTCTCTCAGTATCAAATAGAGTGGACCAGCAATCAAGGTAAACAACCCAAAACTAGCTTATAATGGTAGGATTCAGCTTATGAGAGGTGCTCAGCTGGCTCTTAGACCTACAATGTGCACCATCTTTTGCTAGATTCCATGTGGCACTTGCAAATGGGGGACACATTTATATTTATCAATCATTCACATTTTGAAACCATCCATCTCCCCCACAGAGGGACTCTGGGCAGTGACATAAATGAAATACATGACATAGTATTGACTGCAAGTATATGTCTCACAATGTTACTTGGGAGACTACCTATGATCTGCTGGATGTGGTAGAGAGGAATCTAGTCTTTTTTTCTTCCTACACAGAGTTGACCATTTGTTGTTTAGAGAATTCTGCACTGATCCCAATTAGCAGAGTGGAACAGAACAGAACAGAACAGAACAGAACAGAACAGAACAGAACAGAACAGGAGTAGAATTCTTTATTGGCGAAGTGTGATTGGACACTCAAAGAATTTGTCTCTGGTGCGTAAGCTCTCTGTATACATTCAAACAACAAAGTGATAAATCATAAGATGCAATCATAAATTATAAAATACAATCCACAAAGAGATAGATACCAATAGGAGCAAGTAAAAGGAAAGATGAGAAGGATAATAGTAAAAGCCCCCTACTACATGGGTAAATATCTTTAAGCATAAGATAGTGCTGTGGGAATTAGGTATTTAGCAGAATGATGGCACGAAGGAAATAACTGCCCCTTTGTCTAATTGTTTTGACATGCAATGCCCTATAGCAGTGTCCTGAGGGGAGAAGTTGAAATAGTTTATGTCCAGGATGTGAGGGGTCTGTAGATATTTCCTCAGCTTTCTTTCTGGCTCATGCGTTACACAGGTCCTCAATGGAAGGCAGGCTGATTACAGTTGCTTTTCTGCAGTCCTATCCATTGAAGTCTGTACCTGTCCTGTTTCATTGCTGTACCAAAGACAGTTATAAAAGTACAAATGACATACTCAATAATTCCTCTATAGAACTGTATTAGCAGCAATTTGGGCAGTCTGAGTTTTCTGAGTTGGCGCAGAAAGAGCATTCTTTGTTGTGCCCTTTTAATGATGGTTCGAATATTAAGTGTCCATTTCATGTCTGGGAGATTATAGAACCCAGAAATTATTGGTTTGAATTATTGGAATATTGGTTCAAAGTTGTTCAAAATTATTGTTATTCCTGTTCATGGAAATCTCACCTTTAATAAGGGATCTCTCCTTATTCTAGGACACTCCTAGAATTTACCTTTTTAGGATGTAGTGTGTTTGCATTTGATTTTGAAAATAAATATGAGTCCTCAGTCATTCCTAAGAATTGTAGCAAGAGAGGACACAGAGTCAGTCAGCTGCCCAGGTTATTTGAGGAACCAAAAACAGGATTCCTCAAACACATCTCTTTTCTTAAGGCTCTTTCCCATGTTAGTGGTCTTATTTGGATTTTATCTTTTAATTTATATAGGCTTTAGGATTTTTCCTTGGATGTCTATGATTCCTTTGCTTTTTTTCTGTGAGGGCTCACAAAGAGATCCGTAGCCCTCTTCCTCAAGGACTGCAAATGGGAGCATCTGAAAGAAACAAATAATAATTATGTTTCTTTTGGTCTTGTATTACCTAGATAGACTGTGCTCCTACCAAGTGAGCAAGCTTTGTTCATACTGTCCTACTCCTTTGGTTACTTATTGCCACCACTATGTTATTCACACTTATTTACCAATACTACTCTAGTTCACACCTGTCAGGAGAGGAAAATCAGGTGATTTTTTTTCCTGGAAGGTTGATTTTTTTTTAAATTTAATATTCAGCCCAATATGGTAGCTGTTTCTTTTGTTTTTCTCTAAAATCATACCCAGTTGCTAAGTAACTGGAGCAGGATTACTGAAATTATGCCTGTAAATTCGATGTTATTGTTGCCCTCACTTTATTTTTAAATAAAAGTACAAGTACGTTGAAAATAATTTCAGAGTGAAACCACAGGTGCTCTCATGTTTGCTCTGACAACATTATCTGGCTTAGACTTTGGAACTGTTTTCATTGCATCATTGCACACAACCACTCCCTCCTGTCTTTTCATGGTGTATCTCTCAATTAAAACATGACACCCTATTGATATGCTTGTTAGATTCACCATTTCTCTCTGTGAAAATTCTCCTGTGCCCTTGATAGCTGCATGGTAGATAGACATGCGAAGACCTCTTTATCCCTAGCGTGGGAAATCTATCACATTTGTTAATGTTTTCCTTGCTGTGAAGTTGTTTAAAATCAGGAATCCTGTTAGAAAAAGATGACAGTCCTACTTGGGAGATTTTTAAATAGTGTTAGCTCTTCAGTTGGGCAAGTTTTGGCACTGCCTAAAATGGCAGAGGCTGGAGGCTACAGAGAAGACAAGAGCTATAGTGATATAGCATGCCCTAGGCTCCTCATATACGGGGAAAGTGAGTTCTTCATTACAAGTCTTGAAAATTCAGCTGTTGATCTGTTCATCTTTCTCATCAGGAGAGGAAAGAGTTATCGCCTTGGCCTCTGCCTCTGGAAACAAAATACTGTGGATTGTCCTGCTTCCCTCCCTGGGTTTGAGACTGAGTTTTGATCAACTGTACCTCTGAATGCAGACGACCACCATGTTGTCAACTAATGGTCCTGACCAGTGGTGGGATGCAACTAATTTTACTACCAGTTCGGTGCATGCATGGTTCACGTGCATGTGCACCATCTGCACTGCTGTGCGGCTTCTAAACTGCAAATATTTCCTTTCCGGAGGCAGCCCAGGTGAGTAGGAAGACTGCGGAGGTGTGCAAAACAGCTGTTCCATGTGATTCAGCTGAGTTACAAAGAAGAAAAAGAAGGGGATATAGGACAGGATAGAGCAGAGGCAGGTAGGCCAAATATTGTGGCCAGTACCGGTTCACTAGAACTGGTGCGACCAGGCTGAATACCACCACTGGTCCTGACACTCCTGGCCTTCCAGAAGGCTGTGAAGACCTGGGTTCCCACCAGGTGTTGGACCAAGACACTAAATGAGGCCAATACATGTGCATCTTTGCTTTGAGTTGATATGCAGTACCTTGGTTAGTCCCTGAGTTAAGAGTGAGTTCTGTTCTCTACCTCTCTCTTTAACCAAAATTTGTATGTCAGTTGGAACTTGCTCTGGTTCTGGACTGCCTATTACTAAAATGGTGGATGATATGAACCTTTCTCAAGCCGCTAAAGCACTGAAGCTTTGGGAACCATTGAAAACTGCAGAAAGCAGACTGTGTATTAGAAACATGGGACTTTAGGGGTTCCTGAAAACATAGTGCTGCTTCCGTGTTTTATCGGCTCAAGGAAGAAGAATGCTTACCATTTTTGGTAATAGGCAGCCTGGTTCATATTCAGGAGGCAGCCATTAAGCTACAAATTCTTAACTTGGGGACTGCCTGCATTGTATCATGGTTACTTTAATTGTTTTCTTGTTGCATGTTGATAGAGTCTTTAGAGGTTTTATTGGCCACCCAGATTTGTGTTAGGTGAGGAAGCCATATACATTTTCTAAATAAATAAATGCATTCATTCTACACATTTTACCCACAAGAGGTATCTGACTGTGTTGGGGATTGTCAGATTCAATACTGGAATGTAATCCTGCACCGCTGTTCAGTTAGTATATTTAATTTGGCACAGGCAAAATAATGCTATTATTGGAATTATGTTCCAACCAGACTTTTCTACTACAACTACTATCTTAAAGAGCTCTGTTTTTATGCTGAGTTCATATTTAATTTGCTGTTATTTGCTTCTTCCCAGAGAGAGAAAATTATACTTTTATAAATAAGGGTTTCATTTGAATTAGAGGAGATGAACCTTGCAACAATATAAGTTCGTAGTGAATTTTGTCTTGTGCTTACAATGTAATGCTTTGCCTGCATAAGCTTGAAAAGGTCAAAATTTGATTTAACAAATTCATCTTTCAAGAATATAAGATCTGTTCTTTAAAGTTTAACATTAGCACTTTCTGGGAAAATGGATGTGTAGGGCACTGATAATTAGCTCTTTAACATGCAGGTCATAAATCTGAGCACATGCTATGCAGCCATCCAAGAAGTCCTCTCTAATGGCCTTTGTGTTATCTCTTTGGATTGATGCATCAGAAGATCAGTAGGATATCATGGTAGAGAATGCCAGAACCGCAGCCGCTGGGTGTGGAAAAGAGGGCAACGTTAGCGCTATGAAGACCTCTTGTGATCTCAGACTCCATTGCACATCTGTGGTTCTGGAAAAATTGGATTTGCTATGAAGGCACCGAGCTAGCAACTGGATCCATCAGTTCCAGTCCTGCCTTGGGCACAAATCCATATGGGTAACCTTGGGCCAGTCCAGAGGTGAAATCCAACCAGTTCTAGCCTATTCGCTAGAACCAGTAGTAAATTTTCTAAGCAGTTTGGAGAACCAAACTGTTAGATGAACAGCGGTGCAGGATTACATTCCAGTATTGAATCTGTTAGAAGAAATCTCCTTTTTTTCCCCACTTTACAGGATTAATCCACCCAGCCATACCCACCAATTCATGCCCACAGAACTGGTAGTAAAAAAAATTGAATTCCACCACTGGATCAGTCCCTCTCTCTTTCTTTGTCCCTGGGAAACAGGCAGTGGCAAAACACTTCTGAAAAACATTCAGGAACATTTCCAGGAAGTTGCTAGGAGTCAACACTGACTCAAAGGCACCTCCACCCTCCCATGCCAAAATCATACTTTGTTCCTTCTCCAAAAAAGACTTCTGTTTTTCAATCTTATACTTTCTGCCTTTATATCTTATACTGTGGGGGCAACCACCTCTCTCGCTGCTGTGTGGGAGCTTACTTTCTTGTTAGAAACAGCAGCAAGGGTTCAAGGATGAAGTTTGTCTGTCCTAGTTGATATCTCCCCATCCCTTGGAGGCCTCGCCCAAGGGAAAGAGTTCCCTCTTCATGCCTTCCCTTGGGATTTAACAGTGGGATAGCAAGCCAGGGAGATTACAGAGTGCTGGAAAGGTGCATGTACGAGGGCTATCCACAAAATAGATTACGTTTTGCAATAGAAAAAAAAAAGAAAGTGTAGGAAAAAAATTTATTATATACACTTGAAAGTGACACTTAAATACTACTTTTCAACATACCAGTATTCACCGAACAAATTGAGGCACTTATAACATAGCGGTGAACAAGCTTTGTAATTCCATTGTCATAAAATTCAGC
>JANHFJ010001192.1:174498-185337 GCA_032468195.1 Cerberus rynchops | reverse complement strand
ATTGTGGGGACCCCAGGGGAGCATGAGGTATCTCAGTGGATTGGGGGAGGCCTTGAAATGAGAGTGAGGGAGGGTCTCAAGGAAGTCTTGCCTTACCACCACAAGAGTCCTGTGTCATGCCCACGCTGGCCACACCCTTCCAGTCCCATGACCCCCCCCAGCCACGCCTCCCAGGCACAAGACCACCAGGCCATGCCCTCCAAGCCAAGCCCACAGATCCGATAGTAAAAATTTTGAATCCCACCACTGCATTCAATGAAAAATAAGGCAAAAGTGTTAGTAGAAAGAGTTTTTCAAAGAGAATTACAATATTCAATCCCGAAATATCCAGAATCGGAAAACAATTTCATTGTCATTTGGGATGGGATGGAAACTGCAAAAATCTGTAGCAAGTATGGAGTACAAGAGAAATATTTGGTTTGGCCTTTCTACCTTAAAAATAAAAACCAGTCTACTCTGGTTGAAACCTCATCTATCATTGCATAAATAAGAGTCCCTGAAGAATGGCTAGATACCTTTAAAAGCATGTAGAATTCTAGATATGTTTGGGGCTCGATCAATCTTTCTATTGAGGAGGATTTTATTCTGCTTTGTTTTGGAAAAATGCATTAGGATCCCTTGGTAAGGATTTAAGAAATAATCAGTTTGGTCGACAAATTGAAGAGATTTTAATCATTTCATAATACTGGCATAGTCTTTCTCAGAACTGTTGAATTTTCAGTCAATTACAGTACATTCCTGGCCTAGATTAAAAGCCTTCTGAGGAGGTTCTCTCTTTAATATTTTGGCACAGAATATACACATTAAGTTGGTAAGGCATTCATAGACAATATAAATTATATAAACTTCCTTCTAACCTCTGACATTATTTTGAAGAATTCTAATGATCATGCACCCCTTTTTTTTGCATTTTTACCTCTCAAAGAAACTCTCTGTAGCAGGAAGAATAAATATAGCACTTGTAACATTAATACCCATTCATCATCAAGGAAGAAATATTTATATTACCTTTTCCTATCCTAAGTGCATAATAAGCAAGGCAGATATGGCAATAGAGCTTAATGCGAGACTAGACAATGACAACTAAAAGAAAAGGGGCAATAAAAATAAATGCATTTTATTAACATATTTTGGAGTTTGTGTCAAGGTTCCAAGCAATACATCTCTAGCAAAGAGAACTCCGAGGCAGGAATCTTCCTCAAAGAATATTTTATCAGGACATATCATATTGGCACAGTTTGGTCTGCTTTCCCACCATTTAATTAAAAGTAAAAGTTTGTAACTTGTCCCACAAGTCACATGATCCAATCACCACACAGTCTAATTGTTGAGAAACTTCAGTCTCCTCCTTCCAAACACCTGCAGCAATGTCCTTGATTCCCAGGGGAAAGAATTTTATTTTGGCTACAGCACCCCCAATTATCTCTACACCCTCCTTCCCTTCCCATCAACTCCAGGCTATGTCAAGCCTGGAAGCTATGTGAAGAAAACTCCTTATAGAAAAGACAAAAGGGGGGGGGGGGAATGGCCACAGCCAGGTCAGCTTCAGGTTTGTCAGTTTGCTCCTCTGAATATTCACAGAAACTCAAACCAAGACATGAGGTGGGAGAAATGGTACCTTGGTGAGATTAGGAAACCTGCATTATGGATTTCTTCAGGACCAAGACAGGTAATCAATTTCAAAGGATTGATAAATCAATAAATCAAGCAGTTGCTCCACTGTAAATCTGAACCTCAAACCCAAATTCAGAATAAATAGCAGAAGTACAAAGAGGCAACCCTTCCATACTCAAGAGATCTAAGAATTAAGTGGGTGGGTTTTTTTTTTTAAATCAAATCATTTCTATGTACTTCTGTTCTGAACGTTCTTGAAGACTTGCTATTAAGTATAAGGACAGTGCTTCCCTACAAATCTAAAAATCTTCTGTTAAATTTATGTTTAAAACAGATTGGTTTCTTTTGCCTGTCTGAAGATCCAAAATCTATCCCCTCCCCACTTTTCCCCCCAGTGTCATGAAAGAAGAAAATAAGACTTCAGCAAAAGAGCCAGTATAGTATGTTCCATGGAACCAAAGTAGAACATATTAATAGCACGCGTAGCCCTTCTCCATGGAAGCCTGTTAGAAATGCCGCTCATTCCTGAGATCATTGACCTACCATTTATCAAACCAGAATGACTGACATCACTCTCACTAGAAAGTTGTCTGATTTCATGTTGAAAACAGGTAACTGCCATAACTCTCATTTTGCTTGAATTAGCTACCTAGTTTCAGGGAACAAACAAACAGGCCTTAAAAAACAAGGCATAAATTTTAACTAGGCTCATTTGAGCCTTGGACTGTTCCTGGGCAAAGCATCCACTGGAACAGGAAGGGATGACAAATGTCCTCCAGATAGAAGCACATAAATGATTGCTATTGGGGGTATCCAGCTGACAGAGCTGAGGCAGAATGTGAGCACGGGTGTGCCAGTTTTTAAATTTAGAGCTTAAAATGAGAGAAAGGGCAGACAAGTTCCAGATTTTCTCACTCAAGAGTTTGACTTGCTAGGCATTTTCAGAGGAATAAATCAAGCAGCCTTTTATTTTATTTTGGCATTGGGTTTTTTCCCCCCCTTTGGCTAATAAAAACATAGAAGAAAATAGATAGGAGAGAAACTAAAAATGGCAAGACAGACCAGATCAAAAATCCTACCATCCATAGCGCTCTCTATAATTTCTAGGGGCATGAAGGTCCCATCAAGTTTTAGTTATATTATGAGATCATTTCGTTTTATTTTCCAAATGTTTGTCTTTTGCTGCTAAGGACCTTGTCAGCCATTATGGCATCATGCGTTTCTTTCAAACTCTGAGATTTGCAGTTCTAACACATCTGGGAATGGCAAATGGGGCAGTTTTGCTATAGAATCTATCACCTTGTGAGGGAATGTTGTAAATCTTTCAATAACATAATGAATCCCCCCCCAGTGTAGTCTTCAAAACAACAACTCTCTCTCTCTCCCTCCACACACACACAACACACAAAGGTGCTTCTCTAATTCCAAAATTTCCCATTACTGTTATGAAACAAATAAAAAAATATGCAGCATATACAGTATTTGTAACTATAACAAAGACCACAGATACATTGTTTAAGTTGTTTGGTTCTATAAATCCAATAAATAAACGTATCAAGATTGTACACTAAGTTGTCTTTCAAACTGGGAGGATCTCTCACACACATGTAAAAGTATTTTTTTTTATCCATAGTAATACTTCTGTTTAACAAGATAAAAACTCCTGGTAAAAACTTACTTCTCAGTTCACTTTCAATCCAATAAGCCATTTCACTTGGAAACATTTGAATTCCCCTAGCAACTTGGGGGTAGTTATTGGATGATAAACCCAAGCTCAACACACAGCCCCCCCCCCCCAGCAATTTTTATACTTCATAGGATAAGGGAAATAATCTTGTATCAAATTAAGTTCTTATCACCTGAAGAAATTTTTATTTATTTATTTTGGTGCCCTTGAGTCATTGTTGACACTTGCTGATTTGCCTGGACAAATCCCCACAGGTTTCTTGGCAATGTTTTCAGAAGTGATGGTCACTGCCTTCTTCCTGGGGCTAAAAAGAATGTGATATTTGTCATCAATATATTCAAGTATTACTTTTGCTTCCCTCAAGGTAATTCCTCTATGATCCTTCAAAGTTAGCAGATTTAGAAGATACTCCTAAAAATCTTTTGGGTACAGGATGCCATCAAATCAGTCTGGACTTCTGGTATCTAAAGAACTCACAAACAAGTCCATGCAGATTCTAGGCAAGGTTGTTGAAGATTTTGACTTCTTCAAATTCAAAAGGTAAATATTGTTCTTTAATAGTCTATAATAATTTGGTGTGGCATGACAGGCATATGACATAAGAAATACGGTATATGATATATATGATCTACACTATTACTATACTACATTACACAATGCTTCCAATGTTTTTTCAGCTTTACAATTAGCCATTACGTACAACTTTGCATATTCATACAACTATCTTTTTAAAATATATGCTCAGTTAGTGGTTTCTTATCTAGCTCTTTAGAGTTAATTCAGATCAAATCACCAATTTTTTCCAGATAACCTTGTAACAGAAATTCTGGTCCTTGATTTACAATCCTAGAATTACAATGTAATATTCTATCTTGCTATTCTATCAGATGATAGACCATGAAAGCTAAAGATACTCATTTGTATAAATGCATCTTGAGAATCAGAAATGATTGAATGGAAGAAAACAGAATTCTACTATATACTATATTCAGAGTGTCTCCAAATTCTTTTACTGGCCCTTTATATGGGATGTGGCTAACTCAAATGAAGTTGAAGTTTAAACTTTAAGTTTAGTTGAAATTAAATATAATTACTACTGTATTAACCCTCCTGGAATGCATTTTACATATTTTCATCACATTAAAAAGTACAATTCTGGTCTTGCAGAAAAATAACAATTCAGGGATTATTCTCACTCTGGACAGCATTTCTTCATATTTCTACCATCTGGCAGCAGATGTAGAAGCAGCTGGACAAATAGGCTGAAAAATAGCTTCTATCCATGGGCCATCCGACTTCTAAATGCAACGTAGCACCACAACTAGACTTAATATGACAGACTTACAGTGCCAGTGCCAGTGCCAGTGCAATGTGCAATATGTATACATTGGTGGAATATTATATATGTGTGTGTGTATTTGTATATATGTATGTATGTGGAAATGTGAACCTAGTTCCATTATCTACTTAGGTTTAGGGATTTCTTTTATTCTTGAGATGTATTTTGTGTTCTTGTGGGATTGCACCAATGGAGGCTCATTCAATTTCATTGTACACATGTTGTGCATTGACAATAAAAGTTTTGAACTTGAACTTTGCAGGCATTATTCCGTTTTATCCCAGAGCTTCTTACTATATGCAGTGGTGCAATCTTGCAATGCTTCATCTACATTGGCAATCATCTCCGAATCTTTTCTTTTATTGGTATCAATTGTGCCTGCTCCTTTCTTCCAGTTTCTAACTCGATGCTACATGGGAGACTTTACTTACCTCAACATCTCACATTAGATAAAATCTATATGTTAACTTTATGGCTTTCTATCTGCACATTTTAGGCTTACAAGCAATCTCTAAGCTTCTTTCTAAGTTTCTTTCTTTTTTCAAACAATCCTGTTTTTCATTTCTCGTTTATATATCAAAGAAACGCTGGAAAGTAAAATCTAGCCTTGCAAAGTTAATATGACTTTGTTAGCCTGATTTGCGTGTGGAGGGGGGAGGGTTTTTTTTGAGGGGAATGAAACATGTTTCTCATTATTCAACAATATCTTTATTATTATTTATATAATTTCTTGTCTCTAGAGGACTTAAATCTACCCTGAAATCTGAAATAATTATGTGACTTATATATGGTGCCAAAAATGAAAACATGAAAGGAAAAGAAAAAAAAGAAATACTTTCACTTAGGTTTGCTTCTTTTTTCCCCTCTACGTTTCTTTCTTTAAAAAAAATAAATCCTGTTTTTCATTTCTTATTCGTGTATCTGAAAAAACTCCGGAAAGTAAAATCTAGCCTTTGAAGGTTACTAGGACTTTGTTAGGCTGACCTGGGGATGAAACATGTTCCTCATTATTCAACAATATCTTTAGTATTACTTTTATAATTGCTTGACTCTAACTGTACCCAGAAATCTGAGATAATTATGTATCTTAGATTTGATGCCAAAAATGAAAACATGAAAGAAAAAGAAAGAAAAAAGTGGAATAATGTTGACTTTTTGTCAAGATAAAATCTTTAATGATGCAAAGGCTCATAAAAGACACAGAGATGGCATTGAATGAAACAGTTCTAGTGTAATATCTACCAGTCTTCAACTTAAAATGGCAATTGGACCCAAAATTACTGTCACTAAATGATGTGGGCATAAAGCACAACTGCACAGCAATAGCAGTGCCAGTTGCCATCATTAACCAAATCCCACAATTGTTAGGCAAGGCAACTTCTTCCTGGCTTCCCACAATCAGGTCTATTGGTAAGTAGGCAGGAAGTTACAAGTCCCAGGTGCCTTGTAAGTAAGCTGACAGATGGGCCAATGGTGGAGAAAGGTGTGAGGAAGGCTTATTAAGGATCAGATAGGGTGTATGGTGGGGTGTGTGTGCTGCCAGAGTTAGAGAGAATGTGTAAGGTTGTGCAAGGCTACACAAGAGGTACAGCAAGTGTTGGGGAGGGTACACAAGGATATACAAGGATAGGAAGGCAAACTTCAAAGAGAGTGTGTGAGGTGGTGAAAGAGTGCATTCTAGTGCATTTGACAGTTGTATTTGTATTTATCAACAACTCAAAGACGCATTTCAGGTGCCCTTTTCTTCAAAATATTCCTGCAGTTTGCTGTCTTTATTATTTTTTAAGTGCTACAAAAACATTTTATGCAATTAATTATTAATTTACTGATTTTTTTTTTAAGTTTAAGAAAAAGGATGGTAGCACACTCAGGTCAATTAGTGGAGTGTCAAGCCTCAGTCAGTCAGTCAATACTGCACACATTGGCTTTTGCTGTAAATATGCAGAAATCATGAAAGAAAATAACTTCATCTCTCACTATGTTGAGGTTACTGTTTTTCTACAACAATTTAATCATCCAGATCATGCCTTCTCTGATTCTAAGAAGCTTCCCGATATTAAATTTCTTGTAGGTGGGTCATCTGAATGGCATTCTGCCTTAATGAAAAGACAATTTGTTTGCTTTGTTTTGCATTTGTACTTCCTCCTAGGAGGTTAAGGCAGGAGGGACATGTTTCTATCTCAGTAAATTTCCATAAGTGTGAGGTAAAGTAGTGACTGCTGTAATTTTATTCAGTGACTAGAACTTTGAACTAGGTTTCTTCAATCCGTGATGGCCCAGGTATATCACTATTTTGAATCAGTGTTCACATAGAATTCCTTGTACAGCAAAAGTGACTAAGAAGCAAGTACTGGAAGCTCATAACATTAGACATGACACTAAAAGGCAAAATCAGAAAACTGTGTCTCACTTAGTCATGTCATATGGGGAAATTCACTGAAGAAAGCAATGAGGCTTGGAAGAGTTAGTGGTAAAAGGAAACCAGGCCACCAAAGAACATGGTGGCTGGACACCATCAAAGCTGACCAGCCAGACATTGTAGTTGTTGTTAGTTGCAAAGTCGTGTCTGACCCATCGTGGCCCCATGGACAACGTTCCTCCAGGCCTTCTTGCTCTCTACCATCCCCCGGAGCCCATTTAAGCTCACACCGATTGCTTCAGTGACTCCATCCAACCACCTCGTTTTCTGCTGTCCCCTTCTTCTGCTATGTCCAGCCAGACATAGAACAACTCAAAAAAAATAGTTCAAGATCGGAAGATGTGGAGACACCTGGTCCATAGAATCACCAACAGTTGGCCATGACTGAATGGATATCATCATCAACTACTATGGTTGTTGCTGAGAATTTTAAAAATTGAAGTCACCATATTTGGAGGGCATAAAGTTATGTTTACATTTTAAAAAAGGAGTAGCTAGAAAAAGGCAGATTCTATTTAAATTTTGAGAGGGAAATCTATTTCCTAATAGCAAAGCCAATTATCTTGAAAATCAATAAGTTTCTCTTCATTGGATGCATTCAAAAGAAAGCTATATTGCCATCTCTGTGGATGCTTTAATTTGGTTTCTTGCTGTATACATATATTAATTGGTCTGAATGACACTTTTAAACCCTGTGATTCATTACAACTTGGCTGTTTTCTGCTCAATGTTCTCTAGCTGTTCTGTTTTCTTCTATGGAAGGAAAAAGAAGAGGCGTCTCCACTTCTCTTTCTACCACCTTTATTATATTATCATCACATTTAGGGTACTCTTTGTTGTGTCTGCGCATGTGAGGGTGGAGTTTTCCATCTGGTCCGCCCATGCCGCGCTGACTGCTGACAGCTGATTGGCTGCTGGAAGGACGGACCCTGATTGGCTACAGAAGGATGGAACCTGATTGGTTGCAAGCAGACTGCGCGAAGTATAAAACAAGCAGCCTGCCTGCAGCAGTGGTCTTTTTGCTGGCTAAATAAAGGGCTCCCTCGCAATCATCTAGTCGTGCCTTTTCTTGCCATTTTTCCTTGCGCCACGCGCATTTAACACTTGATGGTAATGTAATGTTAAATGAGGAGACAATATATGGCTGAACCAGAAAACTACTGTAAATAGTGTAGGATAAAATGTCTCCCAATGTAGGTTAATGATTGGTTGCATGTGTGTGAGAGGTCCAACAACAAATCCATCAAATTACCTCCCTATGAATATATAAATGCAGTTTGCTATCAAATCTCTTCTTATACTTGCATCTCCTGATGGCATTTGATAAGATGTGATGCATATAAGAATCTCCCAGGCTCTTTCCTTAGAGACAAGTTGAGTATTTCAAATGGATGATAACCATCTTCATTACTTCCCATTGCTCCTAAGCTATAATTTTTGTCCTCTCTTTCATGCTGGCCCAAGAGAATAAACTCCCTGTTCTGCATATGGCATTTTCAATTCACCTGGAAGAATCTCCTGGAGCCCTTAGCTGCAGTTAATCAAGATTTGGACTGTTTTAATCATCGCTGCAATCTGGGATGTTATGTGCACTGTCTGTGAGCCAGAAATATTGGTCTGATGCAGGTTTCATTTTCAGCTGACAGTGAACAGATCTATTTTATTGTAAACATGGTATTTATCCACCAAGTTAATAAGTGTTTTGATGAATTGTCTAGCTGGGGAAACTGATCTAATCTTGGTATTTATGTTCTGTTTAAGACTGGGGTGTCAATGCAGCTTAACTATGTTAAACATTTCTCTTCCCAGCTATTCTTGTCAGCTGGACTTTTATTTATTGTGGGAAAGTAGGTTTTGGCTCTTCTCATCTCCTTTCATGTTACTAAGTTCAACAGCCATAAGTATCGTAAACCTCACAGAACAGCATATTGTGTGTGCGTGTGCGCATATATTCTTATACCACACTGCATATGAGCAGAAAAATACCATTAGGCAGTAACTTATTTAGTCTGGCTCAGCTGGTCAAAAGGCCTTTGTATTGTTCAGGTAGCCTTAACAATAAGTCTCAACCTTAAGCTTCCTGAGATACTTCCTCCAGCTTTTTCCCCAGAGCTGAGTTTCTCAAATGGAGGTTTCAATTCATTTTGCTACGAATAGCTTAATGACTGCAAATGAATTAGGTTTTTACTCTAATGTGCCACATTGCATTCCGTGGAGTGACTGAGGTAGTGTCTGAGCTTTACTCGAATTAATTGCTGCAGAAGAAAGTAATTGTCTGCTCTACAGATTTTGCTGGGAAAGAGTAATTCTAATGCAATATTTTATTTTTATGCTTGTCCAGACTATATGAGCCCATCCTTTTCTTAATGTTCAGGAAACCTTACAGAATGGCTTAAAGTAGGAGTTGCTTGATTAATGCAATCATAAAGTTAACTACAAGCCACTGTATTCTTCCTTGTAACAAAGTTGAGACAATGCACATTGTCCTAATTGAAAATATGACACAGCCAATATATGTGTCTGGATTGCTGGTGAGGGGCAGGAGCGGGAAAGACATATGTCATGCATACCATGGGCTTTAGTTTTCATAAGGCTTATGGATTTTCCTCCTAATTTGACCTATTATCTATTTACTGTAAAAAAAAATCAGTTAACAGGTAAAGCCAAATAACAATTAACCTTTTTAATATGCCACCTTAAATGTCCTTGCAATATAGCAATAGCGCTTAGATTTATATTCCGCTTCATGGTGCCCTACAACCCTCCCTAATCAGTTTACAGAGCCAGCATATTATCCTCAAGGATCTGGGCTCTCATTTTACCAACCTCAGAAAAATGGAAGGCTGAGTCAACCTTGAGCCAGTCAGGATCAAACTCCTGGCTGTGAGCAGAATTGGCCTGCAATACTGCATTCTAACCACTGTGCCATTATGGCTCCTAAGTGGTTAAATGAAATGCCATAGACATAATCTCTACTAAATAGTAACCCAGCGATACATGTCATAAACATCTTTCGCAATGTACCTCTTACAAGGTTTGAACAGTTTGAACTCTAATCATTCTAATGAGTCAGGATGACAGATTGCTTTGTGGTGGTTACTTATTTGAAATTAACAGGCTACCTTCTCTTGCCAAATGATTTTGATTCTATGGAAACATATTGTTATTTACTTGTCTGGCCACTTTTTTCCATGATCTGATATTTTTTTTTATCCTTGTGAAGGGTTAAGCCTAAGAAGAAATAGCCTATTACTTCTTTCACTAATTTGCAAAATGCTGGTATACACTGTAGATATAATTCTTGGGTTTTGTATCTTCAACAACGTTTTCATTACTTCCAGCCATCTAAGTAAGATAATCAGCATATTGTTGTGGTTGTTGTTTCTCTCAGCAATTTTAATTCCAGCTTCTATTTTTTTATATTCCACCATTTCTCATGATACGTTCTGCATATACATTAAATAAAATGGGATACTACTACATACAACTTTTGTGCATTCCTTTCACAATTATGAGCTAATAAATTAGCCATTTGTGCTTGTTTTTTTGATCTGCATAGAAATATTTTAATATGTAGAAATGCATTTTAAGAGGAATCCATAATTCGTTGCAATCTATGCAGTCCAAGACCTTAATTTAAATCCAAAATAAATGTCTTTTTGGAACTCCCTTGCATTTTTCGTTGTCCATCAGACATTTGTAGTGTAATGCCAGTGCTGTTGCCTATTCTGAAACCATATTTTAGTTTTCTTCATTTTTATATTTAATTAAAGCTGGGAT
>JANHFJ010001192.1:110534-120675 GCA_032468195.1 Cerberus rynchops | reverse complement strand
GTTGGTGGAAGACAACCAACCTCAACAAGGGCTGCATTTTTTGGGAGCCCACCAGGACAGTAATCACCACAGATGCCAGCCTGCACGGCTGGGGTGTACACTGGCAACGACACATAGCTCAGGGCCAATGGACTCAGTCAGAATTAACACACAGCATCAATTGGCTCGAACTGAGAGCAATTCGTCTGGCTCTACTCAAATTCCATCCATTGGTGGAGAATTGCCATTTGTTAATTCTGACCAACAACATCTCTGCCAAAGCACACATAAACCGCCAGGGCGGAACAAGGTCATGAGCAATGATGGAGGAAGCACGCCACTTGATCGCCTGGGCAGAACACCATCTTCTGTCCTTGCAAGCACAACACATCTCAGGTGTGGACAATGTGAGGGCAGACTAGCTGAGCAGAACAGTCGTAGATCATGTGGAATGGGAGTTGCATCTGAAGATATTCCACCAACTTCTACTCCGTTATGGTCATATGTCAGTCGACCTATTTGCCGCCCCTCACAATGCCAAACTGAGCAGATTTTTCTCTTGTTACCCATCAATGGGAGCAGAGGGGGTGGATGCTCTGAGGGTTCTGTGGCTGCAAGGTCTTCTCTATGCCTTTCCTCCTCTGGCTCTCATTCCCAGAGTCCTCAGGAAGGCAAGGGAGGAACACGCACAGATCATAATGATAGCTCCCTATTGGCCACGAAGGCCCTGGTTCACAGAACTGCTCAGTTTATCGGTCAGAGCCCCATGGAGGCTACCTCTGAATCCTCCTCTGCTCTCTCAGGGAGAGTTGCTACACCCGGACCTAGAGTGGTTCAACCTAGCTGCCTGGAAATTGAACACCTCGCCCTGAAGGATAGTCAGGTATCTAGTAGAGTAATAAGGACCATGCAAGCCTCTCACAGACCATCAACAACTAGAATTTATGAAGCTACCTGGCAGGCGTTCACTTCGTGGTGTCTTAGTCATTTGATGACCCCGACACAGGCATCAGTCCCACACCTTCTGGAGTTCCTTCAGAATGGTTTGGATAAGGGCCTTAAGCCCAATACTCTACACCGCCAAGTGGCGGCAATAGCCTCGGCAATAGACTGTGGCTCAGAGGTACCACTTTTGAAACATCCCATGATAACGAGGTTTTTAAGGGGCGCTACTAACCTCAGCCCCCCAGTTATACACTGGTACCCTACATGGGACCTTCCCTTCGTCCTACAAGCATTGACTCAGGCTCCTTTCGAGCTGCTTAGGTCTGCCTCTTTAAAACTCTTGACTTGGAAAACAGCATTTTTAATTGCTATTACAACAGCTAGGCATATTTCAGAACTCTCAGCACTATCTGTCAGGAAAGAATTGTGCATGTTTCACAGTGACTGTGTCGTCCTCCGCCTAGACCCTACCTTCTTGGCTAAGGTTAATTCCACCTTTCATAGAGTGCAGGAGGTGGTGCTCCCCAACTTCTGTCCTGAACCCCAAGGTTCACTGGAAGCTCATGGGCACACCTTAGATGTGCGAACGGTTCTCCAAACATACATACACAAGACACAGCTACATAGACACACGGAGGTGCTATTTGTGCAATTCCACCAAAATTCATTAGGCCAAAAGCCATCCTCCATGACCATCGGACGATAGTTAAGGGCTACCATAACATCAGCTTATGAGGTACAGGAACTGCCGCCACCATCAGGTATTACGGCCCATTCCGCAAGGAGCATGGCCACGACAGCGGCATGGGCCACCCAGACTCCTATTGATCAGATAGGCAGGACTGCTACATGGTCATCCCCATCAGCATTTATAAAACATTACAGAATTGATACTTACGCGTCTATAGATGCAGCGTTTGGCAGGAGTGTTTTGTGAACAGTTAATACAACAGATTAGTATAATTCCCGCCCTTTTAATGCAATGACTTTGATAAGTCCAATCAATGGATTGACTCTTCACAATCAACGGAGAAAGGGCATTGGACTTATGTGATATGCTCCTTCTCATTGAGTGAAGAGACAATCCATCCCACCCATGAAAGGGGTTCTACTACTTAGTACCATATATTTTGCGTGTGCAGTCTTAGATATGTTGTTTGCCAAGTATTGTGTTACAGGAGCATAGGACTGAAAACACACATCCTGGAGAGACTCTACATCAACATTTCAGACTTCGTAGTAACTGGGACAGGAGGGCGGGCCTGGCCCCTTTTATACTTCCACTCAGTCATATGGATCTATGAATGATGGGTAATCTCCCAATCAATGGATTGTCTCTTCGCTCAATGAGAAGGAGCGTATCACGTAAGTCCAACACCCCTTCTGCACCCTTCCCTCAAATATTCTTTAAAATACAGAGTTTCCCAGCATTCCAGGAACCTCCAACATGCAAACTGTGGTTACTTATCTTAAAATGAATCCTCTTTACCTGGAGCTTCAAAATTTTCTGTTTGCTAGGCAGATGCATAGCTAAAAGTCAGTGTACATTTAGTGTACATCTGACTTTGGGGATATTTCTTCATAACTAAACAAAAGTGTATTTTCTGTGCAGTTCACATCCCTCGGTCACTGGTTCTAGATGTCACAAAGCAAAGCCCACATTTTGTAATTAACCCCCACACCCTATTTTGACTAGCAGAGTGCTGCAGGAGGCTGAGTGCTGTCATGCCCCTGGCCAAACTTACCCAATCATATGACCACCCAGTCATGCTTACCCAGCCAGTCATTAGGGCAGAGAACCAGTTGTTAAAAAATTTGCAGCCCTCCACTGCATATACTTTAAGATTTTTTTTTTTACCACCAATATAGTTACCATTTTATTTTATTGTTTAAACCTATTTCACAGAGTCCTTAAAAATGTATCTTTTCCAATTCTTCCATTTCAATCTAGGATATCAGTATCCCATTGATTGTAAGTGGATTCACCCATGTACAGTTGCCAGAAAAATTATAAGCCAGTTTGGAATGATAAACAAAACTATTTTCCCTGTTGTTTATAGTCCAAATACATAGCCTTCTATTGAGGTTCTCCATCCAAATAAAGATGCACAAATTAGTCTCAATCCAATCTGAAATACTGTCAAAGCTATCCACTTATTGTTTTATCTGATTTCATTCCATTCTGTCATCAACATTATCATTGCTGCTGTAATCAATATCTAGCAAAACAGCAAAAAATGAATTTTTGCTTAAAATTTCATGGGAGAATTGAAGGTAGGCCCTTAACAAATTTTCCCTGTAAGTTAACCAAAGTATTATCTTTAGCCAGCCAGGGAACTCAGGGACAAAAGAAGAAATAAAACTCTTTTCCAATGGTGGATCTTTAATAAACTAGAATGAGAATGAATGGGCATGATTCCCTAGTCGTGACCTGAAATATCTATGAATTTTTATGTTCTTAACAGATAAAAACCTGCTGGGTATTACAGAAAGCTTCTAGCAATATAAGAAGACTAGAGCAATGAGTGCATGCACTTTATCACATAAAAGAAGAAAAGAAGATTTATTGAACCAAGTAAAGGGAGCCTACAACAGAAGCTGACAGATTAAGCAAATCTCCATAAGGAGAAGAATAATACAGAGGACGCAGCTTGCTGGACATGACTGACAGTCAAAAACAAGAGATGTAAAAGTTATCTGAAATATTTGAACTCTGACATAGCTTTGAGATATTCACAGATGAAACTCTGAGGTTTCAAAGAAAAAAGTAGAGACAGGTAGCAAGTGGATGGATTTCTAATATACTACTGATTTTTTAGAAAAGCAGATTTTTATAAACAGCCAGGACAATAATAAGTAGAGAAGAACCTACTGGGAAATGTGCCCAATGTAATCAAAAGTTTCTTAAAAAGAAAATATTTGCAAACTGGTATGCAGGAGAAAAGATAGAAGTAGACACCAATTCTGGCCCCCTAATGAAAATCTGAAAATCAAAAGAGTCATATATAGAAGATTCAAACAGTGACAAAGGTCAAGGTTAGTAGAAATTAGGCCCAGCTTAGCAGAAATGTTGCCAAAAAACCCCAAAATCAGAAAAGTATGAGATTAGCTAAGAACTAAGAACAAAAAAGTCTTCCTCAAGTCATTCTAAACAAAACAATGAGAAAAAGACTAGTACACCAATGACTCAGTATAGGCAGCAATATGAAGATATGCAGTAAAAAAAGACCTATTTAGTTTTTCATCTCTGAGAAAAGGGTATGTGTTTCACTAAGCAATTGTGAAGCAGCAGCAGAAACTGTGGGAATGAAACCTGAGATTGATGACAGTATTGTCAGAAATACTTATTTACTTTAAGTGAATTTAATCATACAGGTCAGGGGAACTACATCCCAAAGTATTGTCTAAATTTCAATGTCTTAGCTTTGAAAAATCCCATAGAATATGAAATCGGCAAGCAATTGAAGAGAACATATCTCTATATTCAAAAAGGAGAAAAGGATGAATCATGGATCTACAGACCAATCAGTCCAAAACCAGTACCTAGGAATTCTGTTCAGTTAGTAAATCCTGCCCAACTCTTCATGACCCCATGGGCCATAACATTCCAGCCCTCACCCTGTTCTTCAGTGTTCCCCCCCCCAATGTTTCACCAAATTCATCTTCATTGAATCTATCATCTAACCATTTCAACCTCTGTCTTCTCCTTTTGCCTTCAATCTTTCCCATCACTGGGATCTTTTCCAATGAGTCCTTTCTTCTCATTGGGTGGCCAAAGTATTTGAGCTTCAGCTTCACTATCGGTCAGGGCTGATTTCCTTTAGGAAGGAATACTATTGTGCAGACTGCAAAGCCATCAACCTGCAAACACTTTTAAAACAGTGTAATAGTTACTGCAAGTCAGCATGAATTTGCAAGGAACCATTCTTGCTAATTTAATGCTAATTTTCTTACTACATTATGAAGACCCAATAGCTATAACTTGATTTCAACATAATGTAAGACATGACATTCTGATTGATAAGCTAGCTAAGTATGGGTTGTATGACAGTGACAATTAAGTGGATACATAGCTGTTCAAACAGCATTTTTCATCAAGCAAAAAAGTGTTCTTGGTTGGAGTGACATAGGGTTGCAGTCTAAATCTTGCACACTTTAACATTTTATTAATAACTTGAATGAAGACATGGAGGGAATGCTTATCTTTCAAGTAAAAAAATACTGGATGGGATAACTATAACAGAAGTAAATGCAAAATCATCTGAGTAGGAGACATAAGTGGAAAATAGCAGGGTGAAACTTAGCAGAGACAATTGGAAAGTGATTCACTGGGAAACAGAAGTCAAAGGTATTACCTCGACATAAGTTATTTTGAATTGACAACAACACTCTGAAAAAGATCTTGAAATAGTAATTGATTATTGAGAAAACCCCTAACACCAATTTGTCCAGAGGCCCCTCTTTCCTGAATGCATTCAAGTAGAGGCTGGACAACCATCTATTATGGATACTTAACTATAAGGTTCTGCAAAATGCAAGGGTTTGTAGGTGAAGCCTCAAGCATTTTTCAGCTCTGTAATGCTATGATTTTTTTTTTTAAAGTGTTTCTTGCGTACATCTTTATACCTCTTCAGTGCTGTGCTGTGCTTTTCGACTCATTGTTGTACTTGTTCTAATTGTGTAGTTTATTTCACTGCATCAAGTATATTCTTGTGCTTTAAATATTACTCTTTTGGAAATACAGACTTTGAGAATACACAGTGCAGACTTTCAGTAAAGTGGACAGCAAGTCTGAAATGATTCAAATAATCTGTTTCTTGCAGGACCCTCTAAGCTGAAATCTTCTCAACAACTTTTCCTAGACAAGGAAGATTGTAGCCTGGACAAATAATGGACAAAGGATGTATCACCACCTTCTTCAAGTGCCACCCAGGCAACTTCACTCAAGGAGGATGCCACCATTTCATGGACCTGACCACATGTCATGCCTTAATTAAGAAGGATGGGGTAGGCATTGAATGAGTAGGCTAACATATTAACAGTTCTAAGGAACCTGCCCACTTCCTCAGGATCAAATAATGCCATGATAATAGGATAAGACTATGCATCAGTCAACTCAACTCAATCTGACAAACCAGAAACTCAGAATGGATTCAAACAACTTTATCCACCAGATTGCAATATTGCACCAATATTGCACACAAAATATTGCATTGAAGATACTCTATTGACCCTTCTTCCCAACAGGAGAAAAAAAAACATCAACAAACTCTGCTATATTAATGGAAACTAAAAATGCTAAATATTTTCAAGTACTACTGTAGTACTAAAAGGCCTTCCCTTTGCCTTTTAACTAATATTAATCTATTTTTTGAATATGTGTGTGTGTGTGTGTCTGCAAGTCTGCAAATCTGTGTCTACATCTACATCTACATTTACATATATTTATATTTACATTTTTTATATTTTGTACACCAGAGTGCCTCTTTGAGGGAGGTGGGTGGTACATAAATGTGATAAATAAAATGAACAAATAAACAAACAAATCCTTCTTCATTCTCCTCCATCCTCCATCCTTCATCATCATCATCCTTTGATATGGCTTATCATAGTTATATTTGTCTTAATGTAATTGAGGTAGTCTTTGATGTATAACAACTTGTTTAGTGACTGTTCAAAGTTAGAACAGCACTGAAAAAGGAACCTATGACCATTATTCACACTTATGATCATTGTAGCATCCCCACTCTTGTGATCAAAATTTCAACTCTCAGAAACTGGCATGTATTTATGATAGTTGCACTGTACCTGGATCGTGTGATCACCATTTGTTACCTTCCCAGCCAGCTTACAACTAGAAAAGTCAATGGAGAAAGCTAGATTTACTTAACAACTGCATGATTCACTTAACACCTAAGGCAAAAAAAGTTTGTAAAATTGGGTGTGACTCATTTAACAACTGCCTTGCTTAGCAATGGAAATTTGGGGCTGAATTGTAGTCCTACGTCTAGGACTACCTGTATAGAGAAAATATGAATCAAATCAGATAAACAATTCTTCTGATGCATAATTCTTTTATGTATACAAGACAGGGCTGTCTATGAAGAAAGAGAGCTTTCTTATACATTTTATTTTTCTGTGCCCTTGTAAAATTAATTGACAATGTTATAAGACGATTTAAAATATGAGAAATGTTTCACTTAGGCAGTGAAAATAGAACACAATAGAAAACAGAATGCATTGGGAGGGCTAAAAATAAGACCCACCATCCTTATATAATATGTGCATAGAAAATTGGAATTAACTGTAAGAAGAGAAGAAGGAATCATTAGACAGCACTGGAAGGACATCAGTGTAGATGCCAGATGTCTCTTCATGTTGAGAATATTCCACAAGATGGTACTATAATTCTAGAAGCCCTCTCTGAAATCACTTTACTAACTTTATTGGGAGGGGATGGAAAGGCATCTAGGGTGATCAGTGGCATTTCTCAAAACCCACTGTGTGCAGGTCTATACTGAAGTTAGCATATTTAATGGCAAATGATCTTTCATTGTCTACTGGTGACCATGCTAGATTTTGGGCAACAAAACATGACCAAACAAAACTTTACTTCAGAATTCATGAGGAATTACATTTCTGAAACTTAAAAAACAAAACAAAATTAAGTCCCATCTTCACCTTGGAGTCCTACCTGAAGCAGTAGCATTATAGTATGACATCAAAGTGAAGATTTATTTTTTTAAAAGAAAAGTTGAAGTACAGAAAAAAAAAGAAAAAAATAGACGGACATTGCTCTTAATAGAATCAATCTACTAATATTTCTTTAGATTCCTCCCTTTTACTTAAAGTGTAAATGAAAGTTAATGAAAGACTGAAACAATTTATAGTGTCCTAAGACCTTTGGTACAGCTTAGAAAGTAATATCCTGTTTATAGTTATATATTATCATGAAGAATGCATAGTTTTCACTGTAGGATGTTACAAGGTATAAGCAATAGCCAAATACTTCTATTCCCAAAGGTCCAATTATTTCATGCTAATTATGCTACTTGTTACCATGTATTGGCCTTACCACACACACCTTAATTTTAAGAGAGAAGTTTCAGGAAAAAAACTACCGTATTTATCGGTGTATAACGTGCACATGCGATTTCCACATTCTTTTCAAGAAGAAAAAGTGCGCATTATACACCAATAAATATGGTACCTACTATGCAGAAATGGCACACATACTATGTTACGTAGAGGGTGTAGTAGCTATTGTTATTAGCCTGAAGGGCATAGTGTTGCATGTACCCACACTATCTAAAATAGAGAGGATGAATTCCTGACAAATCTCTCACTCCATATAAATATATCTTGGCAATGCTCAGGGCACCCTGGCAAAAAGGCTTTCACAAATTTAAAATATAACCCTGCCATTCAGCTGCATTCATTAGCATTCAGAAACAATTTATAACAACTAAAATAACTTTGTACTAAGAAGACAAGCAAACTCCCCCACCCACCCCAGGCAAGATCCAGTCCACCCACTGTAATTACAAAGTTTTCTCTACAGTTAATGTATGTAATTGTTCTCTTTGCTTTCTGAAATCCTGCTATGAAAGAGCTTTTGCCAGCTCCTCTCTATCTATAAAGGAGCCCTACATTAGCCCAGACATTTAGATTTGTAATCCTATCTCCATTTTTAAAAAGTTGTTGGTTTATCAGTGTGGTTTGAATTGAAGACTTTTTTGAACCAAGTTGTTGAACTAAATGGTTTTGATTTTTCAAGCCTTTTAAGTTTCATACTACATGCAACTGGTAGGATCAACCCGAGTGTTATCTCTGTTCTTTAAAACTGACTGAGGTGTCCTGACAAGGTGCAAAATCTGAAAATATGGTTTCAAATGATGCTTGTGCAGTTATTTGTGTAAGAAGAATTTGCTTGCACATGGAAGATCTAGTGCTGATTAAACAGTGAGCTGTTGCACTGCCCTTTTTTACAAATATATTTAGAGCTTAGTAATACAATCTGTTTACAGAAACAGTCATAGATGGTAGCACTATATCTATTCAAGCAATGTAGTTTGAGATTAAACTCTAGCAATTAAAAAGGCCTTACCTTTGTGTTTTAAGGAAATTGCTTGCAGAGATTAGAAATTAATTCAGAGAAAGGAGTGGTTATTTTGTCAGTGTATAAAATGAGAAGACCAGTGGCCCTTGCATCCTCAAATGAAATATTCTCATAAGCTTAACATGAAGTTCAATGCTAAATATTTATATTATAAAGAGCATGCAGACTTTAAAACAATTATATGCAATTATTAACCCTGCCACAATTTTGTATGCATGGAGATACAAGCCTATTGAAAATCAAAGGCTTTGCCTTAGGGTAAATATGTAGAGTATTATAGAGAATTGGGCTGTGTTTGTGTTTAATATTTCTAGTTATTTTTTAAAAATATTCTCTATTTTATATTTCCTTTTTGAGTCTTTTTGATCCAAGACATTGTTACCCAATATACCTGATAGTAATAACCTAGGGCAGGGGTGTCAAACCTGAAGCCCACAGGCTGGATCCGGCCCACGGGGTGCTTAGATCTGGCCTGCGGGGCCACCCTGTAAGCAGCGAAGGACTAGCCCGCAGTGCCTTTGCCAGAGAAAATGGAGTGCCCTCCTGAGCTCCATTTTTGCTGGCAGATGGTTACAGGAGGCCGTCGCAGCCGAAAATGGAGCTTGCGAGGGCCGCACTAGTAGATAATATGATGATTTTATTCATCAGCCACTTATCATAGAATCTGAAGCTGATTAAGATTGAGGTGTAACTCGACCAAAGTCATTTAGTAAATTTCTGTAGCTAAGGAAGAGCTAGAACCTGATGTTCCTTAGTTCACCAACTTAATACCACCTTGGTCCAACCACCAACTGAAGCACTGCATAAAATACTTCTTCCCTATTTTGAAAACCCGGTAGTTTGAAAAACTAAATAACCTCAAATTAGGTTTGCTGTAGAGTAAGATGTATGATTACTAATGCTTTATTTTTTACTCAAAGATGACATTAATTTCTAAGTGCATACCTGCACCTCTTAATTTCATTTAACTAAATTAGTCAGATAAATATATTAGCATTCGTCATGTTTGTCTATAGAGATAGAAACAGCTATTCCCACTTCATAGGTCTCAAAAGTAATTCAGTAGTAGGAGCATATGTCACCTAGTGGCCGGATTAG
>JANHFJ010001188.1:217998-228258 GCA_032468195.1 Cerberus rynchops | reverse complement strand
AAAATGTGTCAAAGCTAAAAGGCCCCATATAATATGCAAAGAAATGGCTAATACTGTTCAGCAGAAAAACCCCAGTCAAAAATGTCCTTTTAAGCTTGACACCAGTATTTGACTTAAACTGAGACATGGATCTGGCAGGCTTATGCTGGTACTGGCAAATAGTTTACCTATTTTCTTTGCCAGACTTACTCAACTTAGAGTTTAGTTTGCCTTGCTAGGTTTGAATTCCAGAAGAATTGAGTAATAGCCATTGTGCATAGTACCTGGTCCTTTATGATGGCTCCAAAATGTTACCATTTTAATAAGTATTCCACCAAAGTTGAGTCATTCCACTTGCTGTCTTTCTTAAAAGACTCCTGGTAGGTATCCAATGGAGGTCTACTACTTTGTCCTGTTTGGATGGGAGCTTCTCTTGTTCTGAGAATATTTTTTTTCTTCAATAACTATCTTTTGTTTTGTCTTTTAAAAATGTTCATTTGGTAATTTTCTGTTTATTGCATGACCCAAGGAGTGACAATCAATGCTCATGATAATTACATAAGGATATTGATAATAATGTGATGTCATATGCAAAGGGAAGATAGTTAGAAAGTTTTCATTGTATGTGTAGTGGTCTGCTCATGTAGTTGTTGAGAATCTTAGGAAATTACATGTCAACTTCAGTATCTTCTTCTCTGTATTTTGTACATATAGAATTCTTAACCTTGCATTGTTGAAATTTTTCTTGTGTATAATTTCAGGATATGCGCACTGGTCCCAATGTATACCAGGATTTATTGCAGCAGTCAGAGCTTGAGGAGCACACACCAGAAGGTAAACATACAGCAAAGGATGCTATCATTATCTTTCTTACTGAGCAACAGGGGGAAAAAGTTGAGCTCCTGGAATCCAGCAGAGAAAACAGTAAAGAATGAGAGTTGATCATATAATGTCAAAATCAGCAGAGCATCTGAGTAGAATTTTTAAAAAGTGTAGGTTTATAAACAGGTATACGTGACACACACTCTTTCTGTAAAACAGCTGTGAATAAAGGAATGAACATCAAGAAAACAAATCTCCAATTGGTTTGCTTAAATTTCTTGAACAAATGTTTGCTTTTGCTTTGGAGATAAGAGAGATGGCATATACAATATGTAAATACAATTGTACTTTTCCATAAGAACAATATTTTAAAATATGTGAAACATTGGAAAGATGACATTCTGGATAGCAATAAATAAAAATGAAGGTAATCTCAAAACAGCCATAGTTCCACAAAGCTCTGACTCTTTGTGCAAAATGAGCAGGCCTGAGAATGCTTTTCAGTTCTAGTTCACTCAGTCAGTGGAGGAACTGACTAAACAAATGCCAAACACAAACCAACCAGGAAACAAAGGTTTATTGATTAATTATGTGCCAAGAAATTGGTCAACTCTTAGTGACCACATTAATAGATTTTCTCTTGTTTTAATGTCTCCAAATTGACCCTTCAGATCTTCCAATGATGCACTCCTTACCATTGTAATTGAATTAATCCACCTTGCTGCTGGTTGTCCTCTTCCTCTATTTCTCTTCACCTTTGCCAGCATTACAGACTTCTCCAGAGAACTAGGTTTGCATAATGTGTTCAAAATATAATAATTTGAGCCTGGTTATTTGTGCCTAAAGTGAGTGATTTCTTGCGTAATCTATTTTTTGTTGAGTCTTTTCCTGCACTGAAATTCAAAATCATCAATACTTTTTCTATTTGGTATATGGATAGCCATATACATTTGTTTAATAAATAAATAAAAATGTCCTCCTCTTTCAAAGTCCAACATTCAATTTCATAGAGTGTCACAAGGAAAACCAATGCCAGCATGATTCTAATCTTCGTAGGTATAGACACAACATGGCATCTGAATATTTTTTTCAAGGGTGTATTGTTACCTTACTAAGTGCTAGTCTGTGGTATATTTCTTAACCACTGTTTCCTTTAGTATTAATATTGATCCTAAAAGGCCATTCACCACTTCTGTAATTGATTTTCATTATCTTATTTTAAAGCTGGTTGCTGTCTCTGTGATTACTGATTTCATCTTTATATTTAATATTAGTTCTTTTTCCACTGTGCTCCTTGATTTTCATAACTACAGCTTCCAGAACATTTTTTATTTTCTGCTATCTAAATAGCATAATCAGCATAATGTAGTAAATTATTGATTTTTTCTTCAGTTTTAAATGATGCTCATCTTCTTCTAATCCAACTTCTCTCAATATATATATTCAGCATCTAGGTTGAATAAATAAGGTGAGAGTACACAGCCTTGTCTCACTCCTCTGCTGACTGGAAAGAGTCTATTTCACAATGTTCTGCCCATATTGTGGTTTCCTGACACATGTATACATTTTCCACCAGACCAATGAAATGTTCTGGGAATCCCATTTTCCTAAGCACATTCCACAACTTTATACAGAGAAGCTGATAAATAATCGCATAATTTCTATAATCACTAAAGCACTTTTTGAATTCTTCCTAGTATTTTTGGCTCTAATATTGTCTCAGCAAAAATGTCCCTTGTTCTTTAGTCTTTTCTAAAACTAGCTTAAACACATGCATCTCCCTTTCCATCTAGGGTTCTAATGTACTGTACATTGGATAGTTCTAAGCATTACTTTATTAGCATGTATAATCAAAGCAATTTTATAATAGTTTGCACCCACTATTAATTCTTTTTTGGTATTGGTATATAGACTTGACTTCTTCCAATCTGTTGGCCACTATATAGGTCTCTATAGTTTCTGATATAGCTTAGTCAGAAACTTCAGTGTTTATTCTTCTGTTGCTTGTCATATTTCTGTAGATATTCCATGAGTTCCTGTAGCCTTTTGACTGGGTAATGAGCAGAATAATGCCATAACTTCATCTTTTAGCGTTAGAGGTTCTTGTAAATAGGAAATTTCTTCAAAGGTATCTTGGATATTGGTACCTTTGTATAGATTTCAGCGTACATTTTCCATGGTTGCTTATCTTCTTTGAATCAATATCTATCTATCCAGTGGTGTCTTTCAGTATACCAATTTGAAGTTGAAGTCTTGTGAATTTGTCTGTTTCCATCTTCAGTGTCTTTATAGATATCATTGTAATACTGCTTCTTTTCTCCCCTGACACCTTAGTATATAGTTCACTGTTATATGAAATCCCAGGCATTGTGGCTTATTTAACAATGTAATTAAAATATGTCTTTTGGGGTGTCCAAATTTTGCTTGGTATGTCCAAATATAACTGCTAATTTGTTGCAGTAATAAACCTTTTCTTCTCAAGTATTGATGGACTGCCTCATTTGGATTTCTATTCAGAGTATGGGGGTGAACTTCGTGAGCTGAAGGGCCTCTTCTTGATTTCAGGATTCAGTTATTCTAAGACTTAAACCCAAAAAATTGCCTTTATAGGCAGGAATTATTTTTATATTGGGTTGTGTCCTAGTGAAAGGAATGTAATCACACAGAATTAAATCTCAGTTCTGTATAATCAGAATAATTACTATGTTTATAAAATAAATAAATAAAGGAGTAAACAAACAGCAAATCCATACTTGCATGTCTAAAAGTCAGAATACTATCAAATCTAAATTTAGTGATGCAAAATCTAAAATTGAGATGGTAGATTGATGAACAAACTCATAAATCCCCTTCCTAGTATAGGTTTATCACAAATTTAGGTCAGGTGGCCTTTATGGTTTGAAGTTGGTTCATAATGGGCTTTGTCTTGTTGTGGATATTCTGTTTTAATTTTCTTGTTTCCTCTTTCTAGCTTGATAGTAGAGATACAATAGGGACCATAACCCAGCAGATTTTCTAATGCAAGTTTATCTAGTAGTATCCAAAGCTATTGATAACTAAAGGGTTAGTATATTGCCCACAGTTCCTATGGCATTTTATCATGCTGAGTGTGGTTGTAGAAGTGTCTAGATACATACTTGATTACAATACTTACTTTAGTTTCTATCAGGAACTGCCCTCACTAGGTAAAAGGTCAGGAACAGGCAACGGAAAAAGGATGAGGTGATTTAAATTAGATTCTAGCAAACCTCCTTGTCCACATAACCATTGTTTTCAACTTCCAACCATTCATAACTTAGAACGGAGTTGATTTTTTTAAAGGGAGCAAATAATGTTTCAATGCAGAGGATCACTCGATGTCAAGAGATTACAAACAACTGGGCAATTGGAACAAACTATAGAAATGTTTAAAATAGGACAGGGAGAATAAGAAATTACTTCAACATTACTTTTAATCAAGAATCAAGATGCTATGGCCCAAGGGTAAATCAAAAAGCTAGCCCGGTTTTCTCAGAATTAAACAACTCTTAGTCAGCACTGTTGTACAAACATAACCTACTTGACAATGGAGCAATTCTATAGCTCCAGTTACTAAATTCTTCTAGAAAAGAGTTGGAGACTGACAGCAGCTGAAAAAGCAAGATTTTCTATACAAACTCATTGGCATTGTCCTGGCAGCCACAAAACATGTTTCTTTTCCATTAATTGGTTCCCATGCCCAAACCAAACCTACTGCTGTCTGCCTAACCCATGGAGAAGATGCTAATGAGATCACAATTTGGCAGTATTTTCTGGTGCAAAGAATTTGTGAATACTAGACAGCTGTGAGTGACAATTCTATATTCCTCAAATTATGAGGTTTGACCATAATATATGCTACCAGAACCATTATGATTAGATTAAACATATATGAACTGGACCTCTATTAAATCTTTTCATGTGTTGTGATAAAAATGAACCTTAAAGATTATTTAAGGAAAATATATACTTAACTAAATAAGGAATATGAGAAACAGTAGTGCCTCAAAGCCTTTAGCTGTCAGTTACTAGCCCTATGTCAACTGCTTTCTATATTTTTATTCCCTCTATTGGATTTTTTTCCTCCAGATTGCTCAGGGACCTCATCTTATGTAGCTTATCACAACAAACTTATGATCAAAATTAGTGTTAGGATCTACAGTAAATTAGGATGAGACTGACTAGCCCAATAAGTTTATCCAGTGAACTTTCTGGTTGAGTTAGAATTTTTGCTTACATCACCCTACACCTATGCACCCCATTCATTTTTATTGGTTAAAGAAAATTTTAGTACTATTGATACCTGATGAAGCAGTTTCTCAGTTTTTATTCATACGCTTTCACCAGCTCAGCATAGAGGAGTGTATAATTAAATCAAGAAACATTTAATCTGTATTTTTTCCCTGAATTTTGTTTTTGTTAGTCTCAACATTTAATACACCAGAAAATATTGGACTTATCTTGGATAATCAGCAAATTGGACGAACTACACAAATTATCAAAGAGACAGATTTTCCACTGCAAGCATATAAGCCCAAGGTTCAAATTCCATTTGAAGTGCTTCCAGGACAATGCCCTCGAAAGATTGCAATTGAGAGGTATTTTCATCCTTAGTTCAGTCAATCATCCTCTGGAGTTTATTTTACTTTATTTATTTTGGAAATGTGTAAGATCATCCAGCTCTACAATGACTTTGGACAGCATACAATAAAAGCAATCATAAAATACAATTATCGGTATTACAAACTTGGGAGAAGAAGGCCTATTGTATTCCCCTCAGGCACTTAATAGATCCTATGGATTACCAAAGAGCTTTTGCAGAGTTTCCTGTAGCCTTAGTGGGCAATTTTGCTGTGTGCCTGGCTGATCTCTGAAATAAGGGGTCACTTGCAAAGCTTGATATAACTGCTCCTGAGTGATAATAATTTCAAGGGAATTCCTTGGTTTTCTGAAGAGTGGCAGGAGATGAAACAGCTTAAGAGACACTTAAAGCAATGCTAGCATTAAATGAATGCAACCAAACGTGGATAAGAGCTCATGTTCAAGCATACGCTGTGGTGTTAAAAACAGTAAAACGTGCATATTTCTCAGCTCAATTATTTAAAATGAGACATACACATACACACACAGACACACACACCATGAAGGAAAATGGAGCTGGAAGATCATCTGTTGAGCAATTGAAAGGAATGTATAAAGCATATAGATGATAAAATAGTACATGCTCAAGAGTTGAATGCCAGCTGAGCAGGTGCAACTGAGAGAGAATGCCTTGTTTAGTGAGGTTATATGTGATAGGTTTTTCCTGTGGATCCTGAAGAAGTTGACAAGGTTCTTTGTGCTGTCAGTTTGCCACCTATGCACTAGATTCCTATAGGTCTAGTGAAAGTTTTCAGGTAACAAGAGGATGAGTATGGGTAGTAGTAAATATATCCTTGAAGGAGAGTGTGTTATTATTCAGTCTTTTCAGTTTCTGCTACCACATCATCTGGTGATCAACCCTCTAAGGAATGCACATCAATGATGCAATGGTGTGTGTAGCTAAAGCAAAGAAGGGATGGGATCTTTCTCCCCCTCCCCCTCCCCCCCACCCACTCACATACAGAAAATTGACTAGTCTGGCAAAGCAGAAACAGCATTACACTTTGCCAACCTCTGTAGTTGATTTGCCAGTCAAATCGGCTCTTTCTTTGCTGCTGTTCAGCAGAGTGGGAAAGAGATTGCAGACATGGGATATTTAAGTCACATTCCCCTTTTATTACCATGGAAACAAATGAATAGCAGCGAAAAGGCATTGGCCTCTAATGGAGCAGCTTTTGCTAACCTTACAAGACTATAGGAACCTTGAGGCCCTTTGCCCACTCTTCATTTTTTAACAGAAACAGAATTTCAAAAAAAGGATAGGGGGTATATTCTAAATAGGGAAAACCTGGTAGATCAGAGTTTCCCCACATTTATTGTAGGATTAGATTGGATTTAGGTATAGGTTATTCTGCATAAAATTGGGTTATCACTATCAAATGTATTACCTTTCTCATAACACTAAAGAATGATGGAGAATTAAGGCTGTCACTGACCGCTTATCACAATAGCTATATTTTAGTTCTATTACTGGAACTTTTCCCAGTCTCCAGGTGCATGCTTTCAGAAACACAATGAAAAGTATATTGCTTTCATGTCTTATTTATTAGCTTTCCTTAAGTTTCTATCTGGCTACTGTGAGAAAAGCATTTGGACAGTGGTCTAATCTAGCATAGCTCTTTGTATATTATTACATAGTATTTGTATTATTTGTATTTGTATTATTCCTTGAAGAAACAATGATCTACTGATGGATGTACATTAATTTGGGATATTCTTCAAGATAATAGTTTAGGCACGTTAGAAAATCAGTTAGAAAATCTTTAGCAGCATTTTACTATTGAGACTATCTGGAATATAAATTGATTGCATCTTTAGTAGTGATATCATTAGCTTTAATAAAGGACTTGTTTAAATATAAACCATTTCTTCTTTTTGTTTAATTAGGAAGAAACGATTGTATCTTGGGTTAGATGTCACAAAACTTTTAGAAAATGCAGGAATAAATTCTAATGAGCTGATGCCAAGACACCAAGACTCTGCTAATTTACCAACAATTGAACAAAACAAAGACCCTATTTTTCCCATCTATCTACCATTACAGGTAAGATGAGGGAATTATTGGTATTTGTGTTCCACTGTGAGGGTTCCCAAGCCTATAACAGATATTTATCGAAGTGTTTCTTACTTTATGATTTTCCATCAGCTTTTCCTTTATAAATACCCAATTATTATTTGGAAGGTGATGCTGTCTACTATATCTAGAATTGGAGAGGTTTGTTTAAAAATTAAGACTTTGGTCTGAGTGGGGAATTGAAATGGAAATAACCACAGTGCTTAATAGTAGGTGTATATCTTTCATGAGGAAAAGTTTGATGATTGAGAGTCTGGTCCTACAAAATGTAACGTATAAAAAACCACCTCAGAATAGTGACTGCGTTTCAGAGTTAACAGGACATTTCATACAGCCCAGATTATTTTTGAGTGAAATATTAATATGTAGTTTCTTGATTGTGATTGTGTGCCATCAAGTCAGTGTCAACTCTTAGCACCCACATAAGTTTTCTCCATGAATATAACTTCTTATTTATGTAGATTTTTGATGATGAAGAGTATGATTGCCGGACTCCAGAAGAGTGGCTATCATTGGGAGTAGAGCCTGAATCTCCAGATCGGAAACCAATTCCAGGAAAAGCACTCCTACCTACTGATGATATACTTGGACATGGTAAAGTACAGATGATACAGTATTGAGTTATAACAATGATTAAAAGAAAAAATTAAAATGAGATAGCTTTTATCCCCTCCAATTTTTATATTTTGAAAATTAATTGGGAGGGAAATATGTTTTTTTAGTTTAAATAAATCTGTTTATTTACTTGATTTATGTTCCATGGCTTTAATGTTTCCAGAGTAGTTAACAAAATAGTAAGTCATAGTATAAGAACATTAAATAAAACATAATACAATAAAGTTTGGAACTAGCATAAAAATATAAAATAATAATTTCACAGAGTAATATAGAAACTGTTATAAATTAAAGATGCTACATATAATAATTAGTAAAAGGGTGGAAAAAGTAGTTTTTTGACGGAAAAATAAAGAACTTTAGTGAAGGTACCAGATGAGCCATTTGAAGAGACAGTTCCACTAGTGGGAATTTTTCATTGCTCATAGTACTTTAAATAGAAACATCCTCCCCCCCAAAAAATCAGATTATACTCTCAGTGAATATATAGATTGATGCAAGAAAAAAATCCCACACTTACAATTTTTTAAAAAATATACAACGTGTCAGGAATATCTTGAATTCAGCTTATTTTAATGGAAACAGTCTGTGATGCTCAACATTTTGAGCTTTGATGTCAGTGGATCTAAGCCATCACATTTTTTGTTGTACCTCCTTGTGAAGTTTGGTGAGCCATTACCTTTTGCACAAGTTATAATTTAAGAAGTAGTCTCTGGTTTTTATGTCTTTGTCCTAAGTGCTGAAGAGAAGATTTTTGTGATTTTTTTTTCATAAAACATTGAATTGTCAAGACAGGTCTTCAGCAATTTAGAAAGAAAAAAAATCCTCACTTAGAAACATTCTTTTATCTAAATATCTATATCTATATATCTGTATTTGCACATATACACACATACTGGGTATTTTATAAACAACTAACAAATAGAAAAAAAAAGAAAAAGAAAAAAACTAATTTAGCAGCAAGAAAAAAATAATATACAAGCTTATAAAAAGCCATAATAAAATACATAAAACTCACAGCCCATTTATTAAAACAATCAGTACAGCCACTGAACTTATCAGCCTTACAAGGTTGATCAAACAGGAAAGAGGACCAGATAAGCTAATTCTACTTTAATGCTACATTAACAGAATCTTGCAAATTTGAAAGTACATCTCTCCCCCTTGCCTGTCCACAGTTTTACTACCTGCTCAGCTACCTTTTATCTGTCTGGTCCCTTGGCTAATTTCTTTACCCTGTTTCCCAAAGTCATTCCCACATAGCATTAAAGTATCAGTTTTTTTCAAACTGCTGAGTCCCCATGCCCATTGGAAAAAAACATACATTCAGGGTCTTGTGAAAAGCCAACTTCTTCCTAAATATATTAAAGTATTGAGAAAGTCTGGGATCAAGAACAGAAGGGGTGATAATTGCAGCTGCGTGAAATGTATTTTTTGTAATTCCACTATTCTAATTAGGGCAATTGTGAAATTGTAAAACTGTGTTTGTCATTAATACCTAAGGAGATCCAAAAAGCCACACACTGATCTATAAGTGGATAAATGTTGGAGTCTTGGATTATGATGAAGAGTCAAAACTCTACTTGGTACATAAGACAAACAAAATGGGCCTTGTTCGAGACCTCAATGGGAAATGTATAATCAATGGAGGAATGACAGCTGAAGGTGGGTTTCGATTTAGTTATCATTAGAATGCAGGAAGGAAGAACAACTTTTGTACCAGTTACCTATATCTAATACATAAAAGCCCTGTGTCGTAATGTAATTTCTGATCCCTTTTATAGGGAACAGTTAAACATCTTAGTGGCTTTCTCCTTCCACTCTTATGCATACTACTGGCTATATATTTTGTCCTCAGTTGGCTTTCTATAACCCTTGCAGAGGCTTTTGAAAGAGATTAAGAGATCCCTGACCACATCCCCTACAGTCACAGGAAGGGATAATAAATATATAATCAGATTTCCCAAAATCTTTCCTTGAAGTCATTTTGCTTCTCATCCAAGAAGCTTCTTCAGCTCATCTAAGAAGCATCTTGCATGAGAAGTGAAATGTCTTCAAAGAAAAAAAAAGTCCAGTTATCTCTTGAAAAATCACCTTTGGGACAACTATGA
>JANHFJ010001188.1:151908-163391 GCA_032468195.1 Cerberus rynchops | reverse complement strand
CAGCCTACACCGGACTTAACCTTGATTCCAACAGCATGATCTTCTATGTACTCTCTCATCCAGGGAATGCACTAGAGACTCTTAATAATGCTGGTCAGAATTTAAAGGGCAATAAGTATTCTTAGAAAATATTAGCTAGGATGCATTAAAAAAGGAATAAAACACACAAGGGATGAGTAGGAAAAGGTGCCCTTTTGGCATTCTGTACTGGGAACAACTAAAAGCAACTGCTGGAGAAGACCAACTCTTCAGAGTCAGAAAGATTAATAAAAAGAGAGGGTGTTTCATTACAAGAGTCAATAAAACAGATTACCTGCATCTATTGTTGCTTTATGGAAGAATTGATCAAAATACATGAACATCTTTCAGCGAGCCACAACAGTAACAAGGGGAAAAAAAAAAACCAGAACTGTTATCTATGTAGACTTAAGGCTGCTACACCTATTGAATTTCTTTTTATTCTGCCCATGTGTGTTTCTTAACCACCGCAGGAGAATGTAGATTTGTTTTACCTGTTAAATAGTTACCATGAGTCAAAAAGAAAACAGCCCAAAAGCTGCAGAACAAGACTAATCCTGCTGCTTTTAAACTACCTCGTGGCCAGAATAAATGAAAACCTTTTTCAATTAGTGCTACATTTGGAAGAAGGGTATTGTTGGCCTTCTTAGGTAGTATCTTCTGGTTGTGGGGCCTGAGAGGGTGTTTGGAGTTGAGCTCCATTGTCCCCCAGTTGCTGGTGATATTCTAGTTTTGAGAAAAAGTGATAGCTAGAAATAGGGTTATTAAATAATCCGTGTAGGCATTTCCGATGCAATTCCTCATTTCATAATAAAAATGTATTGAAGAAGCTTAAGAAAGGCTCAGCTGAATCCAGTCAGATTTTCAGTCACCCACTTTTAGAAGTAAGAAATCATCAATTCTAGCACCAGGTTAGGAAACCTGGGCACCTCTTCAGTTGTTTTGGATTGCCAAACCAAGTCCCTTGCTAATGGCCATAGTTGGCTGGGATAAATGGAAGCTGGAATCCCATACAGGTAGAGGGAATGAGATATCTATCTCAGAAATAGTGCAAAGATGCTTTTATGGGAAAAGGAGGACCTCACAGGAAACACGCCTCAGTCCCTCTTGCCTCCATTTTTAAAAGAATTTCAGAGAGGAAAGAACTGGGAAAGATCTCTAGCTGAAACAATGAAAAGTCTCTGCCAGTCCAGATAGACTGAGCTGGATGGGGAAACATAGATTCCAACATATGTCAAATAACAAACAAGTATTTTGCTGCTGGTGACGTACTTGAGCCCAGGAGAGAAAAAAAAAAATATATATATATATATATATATATATATATTGCCTGCATGCAATGCAGGGCTGCAATCTTGTTTTCTATTTCACTCTGGAGTTTTGTCCAAGTGATCCCAGCACACAGACTGGTCCCACAGGCACACCGCCATCAGTTCCAATAAAAGAGCTCCTTCCCTTCAAACTGCTGGTTTTTTTCTTTAAATTATTATTATTTTAAAAAAGACACTCTTGACACGTCTAAAAAAAACACCCCCATCTTTTCTCAAAATTTTGGATGTCTAGCTTTGTGCCGTTTAAGAAGAAAAAGAAAAAAAGCGGCTTCCTTTGTTCGCCACCCCTGAGCAGCAGTCGGATCCGCAGACCCGGGCGAGGAAGAAAGATCCCTGGGTGTCCCTGACTCCTTTGTAACCCTTCAGAGGGAGGCGGCTTTGTGAAACAGCAGAAAAGAAGCCGGAGCCCCTCATTCGGTAGTGAAGGAGAAAAGCACCATGACAACGATGCCGGCGCAGAGGCAGAAGACTTGTTGCACGGAGTTCCTAGGCAAAGGGAAGAAGGAGAGAAGAGGACAGACGTGAGATTTATTCCAGCCTCACCCTCTTATTTTTTTTTTCAATCTTTCCTGGACCTTCAAGGCAATAACTATAGAATCACTGTATAGGTAAATATAGATAAAAGCTTTTATTTTTTTTAAAAAAGAGAGATTATATTGGGGGTAGTTCATGCTTTTATTTATACAACATGCTTAATTGCAACCAAACAGATCCCTGTGAAACGTCATGCCAAGCTTTTTGGGGTGGCGGGGGAGAGACTTAGGGGTGGGGAGGGCTTTCCATGTTGAATTAAACCCAGGCTTTTATTTAGAACATGGATGTCCCTGGGTGATTGTGGTCTACTCACACAGTGATGTAACATGTGGACTTCTGGGAGATGAAAAACTAAGGTTAAGAAACACTTTTTTTTTCTTTCTCTTTCTCTGTGTACATGTGTGTGTGTATATACACACACACATATGTATATGTATATATATGTAGGTAGGTCTAGGTGTGTTCAGGTCTTTTCCTGTGTAAGATTGAGAGTATCCTGGTGACGTTTCGGCAAGGTCCCACTTGCCATCCTCAGGCTGGTGTCTTTGGCTTTGTGCCAGTGTGATCTCTCTCTCTCTCTCTGTGTATACACACACACACACAGAGAGAGAGAGAGAGAAAGAGAGAGAGAGAGAGAGAGAGATTAGGATCTAGGTAGAGTCTGAGGGACCAAGAGATTAGTGCTGTCCTCATTGCTTGCGAGAGTCCAGACATTATTGTTGCTGTTCAGCTGGGCAGACAAATTACTGGGTATATGAAAGTAGTAGAGGAAGAACTAGAAAAGGCAGTGATATGCAAGATGCAGGATGCCAAGAAATGGGAATAGAAACTTCTTCTCCTCCCAGCCTAGAGAAGATGGATTGGAGACATTTCAATGTGCTGGCTTGGATGGAAACTAATTGGGTAAAATTCCTGCCCAATTCACAAAAGAAGAAGCATTGCTCCCAGGAATTAACATGGTTGGGGGGAAAGCATAGATTTTTTCCCTATTAGATTATTTTTTCTTATAATTATCTATTTAACTTTTTATGCTTGAAATCTAATACAAGTCTTTTTTTAAAAAAATAGAAAATTCAGAAAGATCTTCAAATACTGATAAGACCAATGTGTCAACCAGGAATACAAGGGTAGAACACTGAAATAAAATTATTAGTTTGTATTCTTGTTGTGTTTTCTTATTAATTCAGAAGAAAAGTAAAATAATTCTTGTTGATTATTGAGTAACTCTACAGTATGACTGTTCAGATGCCAAAAGATGGTTAGTTCCATCCTGTACAAGTCCTTGTAGTGGTATTTAAACATAAAAATGTTTAAAGCTTAGCCTACCAAGTTCAAGCTAAATGCCTCTATATTCCCATAATCTGTTTTTTTTTTATTTTAAAGGTAGCATATAACCATCATGACTAGTAATCAACCTTTTTTTTATTTCTTGAATAATCTAAACTATAATACTTGCAAATTAGTGCACCTTAACAAATTATATTTGTTTTTCTTCCCTGGATAATATTCTATAATGTTTCTATATCTGTTTTCCTTTCGCTATGCTTAATATTACAGTATGGAATTTAAATAGACTTTTCTATATATTTTCAACCTAAGTAGTATAAATTACAGTATAAATATAGAAACTTTTCAATTTTCTATATTTTCAACCTAAGTAATATAAAAACATTTTTTCTTATAAATTTATTGCATTATTACATGCTGTATATGAAGGAAAAATGGATTTTATGTTCTCCTTATATCCTACATTAGCATTTATCAATTAACGTGACAAATTTATTCGATTTATTTCATCCAGAAGCCAAAATCTCCCTAGTTCTAAATTCATTTCATTGCAAAGTCAGTCATCTCAACTATTCTGAATGAAATGAAACTCTTTTGGAATTACACTTGCTTTTGGGGATGAAATAAGCAGAATGATCCCACCATAATAATAAAGTAGGTAGCAAAGTGAATTCTTTCTCCTACTAATTGCTACCAATAGATGAAATAATTTTGAATAATAATGTTATCTGCCAATGATCACATTTATACATACATAATTCAAATTTCATTTTATGTGTGTGTGTGTGTGTGTGTCTGACCGCTTTAACAGTTTTTAGTTGAAGCAGATAGATCTGTTATTTATATAACATAATTCATTAGTTTATTTGTAGACTATTTCATTTGTTTCTTATGTCTATCTGATAGAAGAAATATGAAAGTATAACTACTACAATACAAACAATAACCAATTCTAAAATCAAATATAAACGAATGAAATATGTTAACAAAATTTTAAAGATAGAAATAATGTCATCAATAAGGTATAACCTACTTTTCTGAAATGATTTTACTTTAAAAGCAAATAGGGACACATACATACCCACTCATACACCCTTCCTACTGAGATATTCCAAACAAATCTAGAAAAAAAATGTTCTAATTATAATGTGGTAATTATTCTGATGTGGTCCTAGATATATTGAAGCTGAAGTAGTATTATATATATATAAAAAAAAACCACTAGAGATTTATCATAGAAATTTATCTTTCCAATGTATCCATTTTTAAAAGTAAAACAAATGCTTCAACTATCACAATGATGAATGAATGAATGAATGTTATCTTTAAATTTGAATTGGCAGGATTACATACAGTTCATTGCTTACACAACTGTAAATGTTTAATACATGGAAGCCAGTTCAATCTGTTGTTTTCTCCAACCCAAATATAACTTGACCCCTTCTTGGTTACCTTGGTACCTTGCAATTTTTTGTAATATATACATGTAGAGAGCATAAAGTCAAATATATTTTCATATATGGTTTTGGTAAATCATACAAACATTTGTCCCAGATTCTGTTATTGTTGAAGATATTTTATGTTCATTTTCATAGACCTAATTAAAAATAAGAATTTTTCCATTATTCTAATAAAATATTGCATGAAACAAACTAAATGTTTGCTTTCTGCCAGTTCAAATCCCACCAGGCTGAAGGTTAACTCAGCCTTCCATCCTTCCAAGGTGGGTAAAATGAGGAGCCAGATTGTTGGGAGCAATATGCTGATTCTGTAAGCCATTTAGAGAGGACTGGAAAGCACTATAAAGTGGTATATAAATCTAAGTGCTATTGCAATTGCTAAATGGAATTCCTCAATCATTGATTTCACTTTGAATTTTTGACTGTCTGAGTGTCCTTCACAAAATAAATGCAGAATTACTGATATTGTAATATAAAATGGAGGTAATAGGACATTGCATTTATTGACTTTTCTTAATAAATGATGAATATGTATGATTATATTATGGTAATAACAAAGCATACTGGTAGATATAAAATTACCAAACATATAGAATGACTTGTCTTAAACAAGTAAAATCTTTTTGGTTCTGAAGGGCCCTGTCTTGATTATATTTTAAGACTTGTCTGAAAACGTAGATATACTGTATAGAGAAAGAGTCATTGTAGTAATTGCTTATTTAGGGTTAGAAAAGATTAACAAAAGTGATGTTCTCTAACTCTCCTGTTCTGACCCAGTAAATAGCTGAAGAATAGAAAGAAGAACTGAAAGTCTTTTAATATAATTATATAACCCTAAGGAACTTATCGAAGCAACAAAGGTATCTAAGAGCTTGAAATTGATTCCTTCATACTTGAGGAATAGGTATTAAAATAAAAATTAGAATGGGATTGTTGTAGATTGCTCAGGAAAAAACCTATTGATTGAGTTTCATGGAAGATAAGACTATCCATGGCTATTAATCATGATCCATATACATTACCTCTAAAATTTGAAGCACTATGTTAGAGTGTTTGCAGCAAATTTACAGCTGTCAGAGGTTTTTATAGAGTGACTGCCTCTATGCTATAACCCAGGAGCAATAATACACAGCACACAGAGTCTATATACAGTGGTTTATCTACAATACTATACAATACATATGGCAGCAAATACCTTAATCAGGCACTGAGAATTTCTGTTCTGTAATTCAGTCAAACGAGCAAGCAAGTAATACAGGAATGAAGCAGGAAGAAATGTAGGAAGGAAGGAATGCCTTCTATCAGCTTCCTTTTATAACCTTCCCCTAAAAGCGAGTACTCTGTTCCTTCCTCCTTAAAGGGAGACACTGCTGAATGCTGAGTCACTTTTCTCAAGTAACTTCCTGTAACACTTGCATCAGTTTCCTGCCACAAGTGAATCAGCATTTTCATCTTGAGTCAACATGAATGCATGCTAATGTATTTGGGGGCTTTTTAGGAGTAACAGTTTAGCTGTCTGAATGCAAAAAAATGCTACGTAGGCATACATCTCAATGTGTACCCAGCACATTGCTACAGCAATTACAAATATCTCTCTGTCCATCCATCTATCCATCCATCCATCCATCCATCCACAAAGAGTACTCTAGTGACTGAGTAAAACATCTGTTAACATCTGGCACAAACAAATTATCTAGTGTTGCCTACTTCATATACTGACCTAATACTCTTTGGTTAAGTTTTATATTGTTTTTTCTTAGACGTTTATCACAACTGAGATTCTTAACTGCTGTTTATCATTAGAATTACAATGATTTTTTAAAATTTAAAATTCTGAACTGGATAACTTTTTTGTGCTTGATTTACCACATAATTGATCAGTTACTAAGTGTGTGAAATCTGTAAAATTGTGATGAAGATGTTGTAGCCAGAAAACAGTCTCTTTATAATAGAATTTGAAGATACATTTTTGAATATCAAATTATTCACTATCTTTATTGCCTCCAGGTGGATCGCTTCATATTTGAAGGAGCTGAGATCCCACTAGTTCCATCTTGTGCAGTATTCATCACAATGAACCCTGGCTATGCTGGACGTACTGAATTACCTGATAATTTAAAGGTAATGGTGCTGAATGTTACAAAAATTGCTAAACTTTTTAACAAAAATATGTACATACATTGCCCTCCTTTGAATTTAAACCTCTTCCATTTTCTTTGTGTAATCATTAGAAATTATGCTGAGAATGGTGGGACCATCCAAAACAGGCAAGGAAGAGTAGAGATGAGATGTCTCAGTCCAAAAGATCACTAATGAAGTGTGGCAAAAAACTAGAGGAAAATGCATTTAGTGTATGAGGACAACTGAGGCTGACTCATGACAAAGCAAAAAATATGTGGATTGGTAGTTCCTGGCTATGGGAATTTGGGGCTGTAGGAGTCTAATTGTGCTATATTCTTTTTCCTGGATAGGGACGGCCTAGCAACAGTTCACAAAGTCTCTGCTCCACATTTAGCTTACTGTAATGCACTCCCATGTGAAGTTACCCTTAAACTTGATCCAGGAGGCACAACTGATACAGGATGTAGTGCCCAGGTTGCTGAACGGGATAACCATATTATCCCTTTTGCTAAAACAAAAATGATTCTGGCAGCTAAATAGTACCAAGCAAAAGGTTTCCTTTTGGCTTACAGTGTAAAGTTCTAAACTACTTGGAACAAGGATAGTTGGTAGATCACCCTCCACCTTTAGAGACATGGTAGATTACTAATTTTATTTTATTTTATGCCATCTTTATTTTAATAAATAGCTTAAGGGGATGATCAGATACAGATACACCTTCCTCCTCCTATTTTCCCCACAAAAACATTCCTGCATATTTCTATAAACTTTATAGAATTGACATAAAAAGATATGCTGGGAAAGTATTGCTTTTTATAACAAGAAACATATACAAGTTAACATGCAATATACAAAATATTGACACTGGATTCTTTCACAGAATCATTATAGTTTACAATATCTGACCACAAATATAAATTGGATCTAGGGATATGCTGTCACTCATCTGAATAAAAAACTAGGAAAGATAAATATGAAATTGCTAAACTTTTTAACAAAAATATGTACCACATTCTTCAAATTAGTAGAAAGGTATTGGAAGTTAGCTGAATGTGACATCATTTTTTTTAAAAAGGACTAAGGGGTAAAAATAGAACATATTGTTCAGTTGGCTTAAAGTCCCTAGGAAAGGGATTGGCAACAAATCTGACAAATTGCATACTATTCCAGTTACCTTGTTTTTTTTTAAAAAAAAGAATGTGATTGAGATTAAAAAAGCAAAGAAGATGGCAACCAAAGTTGTCAGGAGTTTGACCATCTTCCCTACAAAGAAAAGTTAGAATCTTTAGGATTTCATCAGCTAAAAATGTGGGCACATATAAATAAGCATACAGTAGAAGATAATGAAGAAAGTAGATGGAAGTTTTTTCTTCATCTCTCAAAACACTAGGATTAGGGCCATTAAATGAAGATGAGGGAAAGAGACTTAGAACAGACAAAAGAAAACATTTCTTCATACAGTAAATAATCTGTGATATTCATTATTATAAAATGTAGCACAGGCTACTTACTTCATCAGCTTTAAATGGGAATAGGATTGATTTAAAAGAGGAAAATAATGCTGTCAAGGATATTAATTTTGAGACTCCATGGAACCTCTGGATTGGAGGTAACATGCTTTCAGATACCAGTTGCAAGGAAATAAGATTTCTACCTCTTCTAAGCAACTTCCATTGGCCACCATGAGAAACAAAATGCTGACTATTGTGATCCAGCAAGGCTATTTTTTAATATTCTTAAAGGTTATGGTATAATTTCCACTATAATTAATTTATATATTCCAGGCTCTTTTTCGTCCAGTGGCCATGATGGTTCCAGATTATTCCATGATTGCTGAGATTTCTCTGTATTCTTTTGGGTTCAATGAGGCCAAAGTTTTGGCAAAGAAGATCACTACCACTTTCAAACTGTCTTCTGAACAACTCAGTTCTCAGGTAAATATGCATTTCCATCAATTTGGTAATTCATGCCTGAAAGTGAATGACATAAGAGGTATCTGTTTCTTTGATTTTTTGACATTGATCATACACAAACATTAAAACATGAGTGTCAGGGTTCCACACAACGTCAGCAACGCAATCAGAATTCCAAAGAAATGAAAGTCCATAGAATAAGATTGAAGACATTGTTCTGGTACGGTCTGGAGAAATCCTGAATCTAAAATTCCCGGGCTTTCTCCACCCAAGTAAAACTGAAAGTTCCACCCCACTAAGTATCACAAAAAGAGTTCCAATGTTCCACCTAAGACTTCCCCCCACAGGTGTCCACAGCCCAGAGAAACTTTCCCATGAGAACTAGTATTAAAAGAATGTAAACTAGATAAAATTCCCCATTCCTCCAACCCAAGCGACCTTGCAAAAGAAGAAAAAATGTGTCAAAGCTAAAAGGCCCCATGCAATATGCAAAGAAATGGCTAATACTGTTCAGCAGAAAACCCCCAATCCAAAATGTCCTTTTTAGCTTGACAAAAGGTATGTTACAAACATTCGTCTGTAAGGTGGTCCAAACCCAAATATCTGAATCTTTAATTAGATTAATTGTTTTGAACCATTCCGTTTTTCTGCCAGAACATCCTCTTATATCAGACTTTCCCAGCCTGACCATATATATCTTTCACTTACTCATTTTCATATTAGTTGTCTGGACATTATAAAAACCATGGACATTTACTACTTCTGAGACATATGAATTTCTTCTCTCATATTCTTTGGACACTTTTAGCAACTGTTGTAAGGTATAACAATATTTTAGAAGATACACAGATGCAGAAATATACAGACACTTCTTTTCTTTGGCTTATCAGAGAAAGCCATTGAACCAGAAAAGAAATGATACAGCACACATATATTTTCAAAGGTTTTCATTTTAAACCTGTGTTTTTATTCTAGAAGCTGCTTCTCTAGTAAAGAATAATTTTGGATGACTGAGCACTGTGCATTCAGTTTGTGGCATTGTAAAATAATATAGGCTATCTAGATTAGATCTGGGATTTCATAGTGGATGTCTGTTTACATCAGAAACATCTGCTTTCATCCAGCAGATGTTATGCAGGGCTGAGCATAGCATGAGAGCATAATGTGATGACTGGAAAATTACAATGTGGGAATTCTGAAAAAAAAATTAACTAGAATTTAAACAAAATCTAATTTCCACTTAGTTTGAAACATAACTGATATACTTTTCTCTCATATACAATGGCAGACCGCTTCTAAAACCATGTCAAGAAAATTTTAATGGGAAGATTAAAGAATTCTGACATATTAGCAGGTTTTCAGACGAATAATCGAAGTATAAACTTATTAACAAAAACTATGAAATTAAAGGATTGAATTGAACTGCTAAAGAAAATTAAGATTGAGAGAAAAGGTAAAATGCTTGAGTACCGTGACAAATACGAATTCTTTGTTGTTTCAAAATAATCACCATTGGAACACGGGTTGAAATTAAGTAGGACAAATTAAGATGGAGAAATTAAAACTGTCACTGTAGGGGAGAATTTCTATGATAAAAATGAATGTCTTGCCAAGAGTGCCATTTTTGCTTTAGACAATACCTATTTTGATAACAGTCAAGTCAAGTAGTCCATGACCATTCATTTAGTGACTGTTTGATAGTTACAACAGCACTGAAAAAAGTGACTTATGACTGTTTTCCACACTTATGACCATTGCAGCATCCTAAAAGTCACACAAGCAAAATTCAGGCATATGGAAAGTGGCATGTATTTATGATAGTTGCACTATCCCAGGGTCCATTTGTAACCTTCCCAGCTGGCTTCTGACAAGCAAAGTCAATGGGAGAAGCCAGACTTGCTTAATAATTGCACGATTCACTTAACAACTGCTATGATTTGCTTAACAATTGTGATGGAGTACAACTCTCTTAAAAACTGCTTTGCTTAATAACTGAAATTTGGGACTCAATTGTGCTTGTAAGCTGAGGACTACCTGTATATTATTTAAACAATGGCAGAAAGACAAATCTAAATTTATATCTCAAGGGGGAAAAAGAATCTCACAAGTTAAATATAAGATGCAAAAGAAAGAAGAGGATTGGGTTTTTATAATTATGTTTTGCTTTTTTTACATTCAATGAATGTACATACTTAATTTTATAAAAATCTTGCTCCTGACCTGACGGGCTCCTGGTGAGTGGTGTGGAGTCTGTTGGGTTGGTGAAGCTGTGTTCTCCGGGGTTTTCGGCGGTGGCAGCAGCGGCGACGCCGAGGAGAATGGAGGCGGCCTGTGGCTTGGTCTACGGCCCGCTGTGGGGTGGATGTGGGCGGCGGCAGCGGCTTTGCCCACCTGGCTTTCCCTGGTCCGGGACGATGGAGGCATCCAGGAGGAGAGTGAGGGTGACCTGCGGCTTGGCCTGCGGAGGGCAGAGGCAATGGCAGATTTGGCGGCCCCGCCCATCTGGCGGCCCATCTGGCTGTTCCCAGCCTGGGGTGATGACGGCTGGGAGGCGCCCGGTGGTGGAGATGGTGGAGACGGTCTGGGCAGAGGCGAGTCGGGTGAGTTGGGGGGGGCAACGGCCTGGTCAGCGTTTTAGCTGGTGGTGGTCTAGACCCCCCCTGACGGTGGCATCTACCGAGTTCCAATGACAGCCTGTATCCATCTGGCATGGGGATGGCCTGTATCTATCTGGCCCTGGCGTCTACTCTTGTCCCCGACGGCTGCAGCCTTCTGGTCCTGATTATCTCCGTTTGGACCCGCCCTGCCAGCTGCGTCCA
>JANHFJ010001188.1:98342-108557 GCA_032468195.1 Cerberus rynchops | reverse complement strand
GGGGGAAAAACCGCGGAGCTAAAAAACGCCGCCGCCATCTCCCCCCGCACATGCGCCATCATTATGCAAAGACTCCTTGTCTCTATTATAGAGACAAGGAGTTGATGCTCCTGAAAGCTCACACGGGAAGGTGAGAATTGGGAAGTGGAAGGATTTCCTCCCCTCCCCACCCCCAATGTAGTTGTGTGCAGGGGATGTTGGTTGGTCTGCGGGCAAAAGTGAGAGGGGTGAGAAATTAAGTTGGCAGCATGATTGAAGCTGGTCTCAATATAAGGAAGACTGCAAGGTTAGTTTGTCCAGTTTGAATTCACTGACAGCTTTTTGAAGTAAAAAATTGAATGGAAAAAATATCAAAGGAGAGATAGAATATAAGTTGATAATACCAATTCTTACAAGTACCTTTATTTCAGCTCTTTAAAATATTCATAGTTTTATGTACCCCATTCTCAATTTCTGAACAACAAATTCAGAAGAAAAAAACCCCATTATGTATATATTCTACTATTCTATACTGTAGCATTGTAAGAATCCAAAAAGAAGATCATTATACATGGAATCCTTATACTGTACAACATTTCCCAGTGATTTATGGTAATAGATACATTTTGTCAAATCAACTACCAAAAAAAGGTCTCCATCTTAATAAACATTAATGTATTCTTCAGAGAAGGAATGGTAAGGAAATGAAACTTTACCCTGCTAACAATGGCAGACTCCTTCGCTTGGAAGCTTTCCATTCAGTTGAGACAGAATTTATATGAGAGCACCTTGGAGCAAGCTTTTCTTCTTTTCTTGTCCACTGATGGCTCCATTATGCTCACGAAGATACCTGTGTCTGCTTTTCAACTTTTTCTACCATCTTCCTCAGAAGGTCTTGGTTACTGAAGAAGTAAATGTAGAGGTTGCGGTCCGTCTTCTGGAAGTGGCTCTGCAGAGCTTTGCGTTTGGCCTTTATGTCGGTCTGGGTGTCCATTAAAATTTGATAGATTTTAGCTTGTATGATGTTAAGTTGCTCCAGGGGTTCTGAGAATTCCTGCAAAGAAGAGTGTGTGAAAAGCAGCATGTGATTTGTTTAACTCACATGGAAGGGGGGCTTGCCATCCACATTTCATTTAGCATTTCAAAGGGAGAAATTTTAATTATGGTAGGATAGACTGATTGTTTTCCTGGGTATTCTAGGATGTCTGTAAATATAGAGCAATAATGTAGTAGAAGAACAGGACTTAATATATAAAGGACAAAGACCATTGCATACCTGAGCATGAAGCATTAACTGATTGGAGTCACCATACATCAAACAGTACAATGCTTTGTTCTCAGTTTCCAGTTTAAGAACCTGAGGAAATGAAGTTGCTAGCTGTACTTGAAGCATTTTGAGTTCCTGGTACAATCTTGAACCCCTGCTTGCCAAAGTCTCATACGAACGAAAAAGTTGTTTCTCTTGATTGTGTTTGTCCATCATTTCCCACAACCTGAAAGAGAAAAGGACCCTCAAAAGATTTAGGATTTTAATTCAAGGGTTAGTTAATATAAAGGGTAGGGAGATAATTATGTATTATCATAACAATATGTGCTAAATAAAGTTGCTACCAAAAGTCCATTTTTTCCTGTCGTAAGATTGTGAAAGAATTCAGATTCTCTCAACAGTCTTCTAATTAAAATCTAAGCCAATTACAGTATTTTCCTGAAATATAAAGAGTTGGTTTCTTGATATGACTATCCTAGATATTCTATTTTATAGAACCTTTCCTTTTCTCCCATTCTGCCTCAATATTCTCTTTCTTTACATTAAATTGTTTTGTAAAAGGGATGAAATTGTTCTCTGGGATGTTGTTTATTTCAGATTTAGTCAAATATTTAATTTTCAAAAACAATCCAAACCAAGCAAACCCTTCTTCATTTCTAGTAACTATTAAAGGTAAAGATAAAGGTTCCCCTCGAACATACGTGCTAGTCGTCTCAACTCTAGGGGGCGGTGCTCATCTCTGTTTCTAAGCCAAAGAGCCAACACTGTCTGATGACGATTCCGTGGTCATGTGGCCGGCACGATTAAATGCCAAAGGCACACAGAACACTGTTACTTTCTTACCAAGGTTGTCCCTATTTTTCTACTTGCATTTTTAATATGCTTTCGAACTGCTAGGTTGGCAGAAGCTGGGGCAAGTAACAGGAGCTCACTCTATTATGTGACACTAGGCCTTTCTGATCAACAAGTTCAGCATCTTAGCCGCTGAGTCCCCACGTCCCTACGAGTAACTATTAGACACTTGTAATTCAATAAAGTCCGCCACCATTCTTTACCGTAAGGTAGCGAGATCACTCGGATCTATCAAAATCCGTGGACCTTGCTTAATGGAGAATCTTGAATCCTCGAAGCAGGATTGCCATTCTTCTGACTTAGATTGATATTCTTTCAGGGCAGTCATCAGTCCCTCCAGCATAGTTCCAGTCCATTGCAGAGTCTTTGTCTTCAACATCAGCAAGAGTCTCATCACCTCAAAGTGGCTGAGCTGGCCCAATAACTGGTCAATAGCTTCCTCTTGTACATGTTCAAGATGCTCAAGTTTCATGTCTTCCAAGTCTAGTTCTCCATTTATTATTGGCAAGCAAAAAAGGTGAGCAATGCCTTGAAGCAAGGGCATAAGCAATTGAGTGTTTCTGTCTAACTCACTTTGGAGAATGCATAACTGTTCCTGGCATCTAGTCACACGAAAACTTAAGACACTCTTTGCTTCCTTCATCTGGAAAACAGCAAAGTATTAAATATTTTACAGGCAAAGTTACTGGCTTCACATTTTTCTATCAGTTTTACTGCCAAGTACAAAATTATATTCCAATACCCTCAAAAAAGAGTACACAAACAGTACCATTTATGGTTTGCAAAGACAGCTTGGAAATCTAATAAAAAAGACTCATGGGAATTACAGCAAGATGCTCCCTATACATCTCAAATTTCTGACCTTAAAACAATTTATTTGTAAATGGAAAATTGCCAAAGACATTCAACATAGTCTCAATCAACTTAAGAAAAAAAAAACATTTAAAAATGCAGAAGGAAATTGAAATGAAACATCAGGAGGTTTAGATCTTTTTTCTAACAGTTGGAGGTTGCTGCAAAGAATAATGAAAATTCAGTTAGCATACACAGCATATGTCAGAAGAACATTAAGAGATCACCTGAGAAGCTAACAAGAAATGTTAAGGAAGTTAGTGGAGAAAGAGAGGATTAATGTCCTGAAGAATGTGTTAAAAAGTCACTGAAAAAACAAATAGACAATAAAAGGTTCAGAATTATTTGGAGGAGTTGTTTTGAGAATTGTGAATAATATTACAGCCACCAATATTTTTTTTTTTAAATATTAAACCAGAAAGGTTGCTAGGTAGAAATTGGTTGAAGGAACATTACAGGATAATAAGGTGATTGCAGAGAAGGTTTTGGCTTAGAAAAAAAGGCAGATGAGAGAAGTAAATAAAATTAGCCACGATTTTAAGAAAGTGGAAATAGGTCTTCTTTGCTTTTTTCAACATAGGTAATATAAGATTCAGGACTGATAAAGTCTTTTTAATAAATTGGCATTTGTATCAAAATATGTAGCAATAGCCACTAGTTTGTACAACTTTAAAATAATTACGTAAAATCATGCACAATGAGGTAGTTGATGGCTATTAACAATAATGGTAAAGCATATCAAATAAAGTGTGATTATTAATAGCAGCTGCTAGAGTGGCAGGGCAAAATACTATTGGACTTGCTCTGGGCTTTTCATAGGCATCTGAATGGCTATTACAGAAATGAAAAGTTAGAACAGATTGACTTTTGATCTGCTCCTTATGTTAAATTGACTGACCAAATAGGATCAATATCAAAAAAGGAAAGGAAAGGGCTGTTTACTGAAACCTGAAGGCTTAACCTACCTTGTTTTCCTTAGTGACTTTTAAAACTTTTTCTGCCCATTGCAAGGCGGATGAAATTCCTTTAATTCTTGCAGTGGTCCTGACTGTATTTGTTTTGTTCCACATGTATGTTAACTCCATGTGTCTCAGTTCTTCCATATAACTTTCCATGTTTTTAACATGCTTTGTTTGGCCAATTTCTGTCTGTGTCTTCAGCCCTTTTTGAGAGAAATCCTGAACAGATAGGCCTTTAGTCTTGAAATTATCTTTTTTTGGTTGATCTGTTTTTCCTAGCGAGTCTTTCTGTTTAAATTCTGGCTTATTCTTGCCGGGTAGTTGCTCTTGATAGAGAATTTGGTCCTTCAAAACTTCCAGGCTTGTTTTGTGATTATCAGGATTGTCAACATAAACTAGCCTCTTGTCTTCTAGTTGCAGTTGTTGATCTGTAGATTCTGAAGTTAGCTGTTCTGTAATATCTCTTTGTTCCTTTTTCACCAAAGTTGTTTGATCAATCCCCATATCATTGATAATACTTGTCACAACATTTGGAAACAATCTCAAAAAGGCTTTTGTGAAATTTTCTTCTGTTTCCAGATAATGCCCTAGATCTCTTGACAAAGTTAGTTGCTCATACCCAGGTTCCTCATGCCAGTGTACTAATTTTTCTGTTATCTGACAAACTTCACTGAGGATATCATTGTTTTGAAAATTCTCTAACTCAAGCTTTAGGTGCATCTTCTTTAGCTCTCTGTTTAATCTTTCTTTTTCATCTGCTAAATGGCAGCGCTGTTGCTTTAAACTGGCTACACAAATCTGAAGCTTGTTGCATCGCATTTTTTTACATGCACATTGATTCTTCAGCATCTGCATCTCTTGTTCAAGTAACCCAAGTGGTAGGGCTTCGTTTTCTTGTAGCTCACTGTTCAGCTGAAAAGTCTGGCTACAGGTTCTCAACACTTCCTCCAATGCTTCACCTTCTAAGATGGGCTTCCCAGAAATTATCAGTTTCTCATAGTCCTCTAGTTCTGTAGTAGTCAGCACATTTTCTTCTCCCACTGTGTTGCAGAACCATTCCAGAAAGTGTTCTGTCTCAGGACAGTCAAAGAGCCAGTCAAAGTCCTTTGCATCAAGAGTTGTTGCCTTGGGATAGATAATTTTTAAGACCTCTACAAACTCTGTTCCTCTGTCAATGTCCTCCATCAAGAAAGCTCTGGAGCGTCTCCGGGTGAACATGTTTGGATTGTTCCTCTAATCCTGAGAGAAAAAAATCAACGTTCGTTTCATAAGTTAAAGAGTATGTGTTACATGTGCAAGATAGCTGGGCAATAATAGCACCTACCACCTCTAAGTAGAAATCTGTCCAGAAAATACCAAAATACTAGGATTTTTTTATTGCATTATATAAAAAATACATTATTCTTTGAAAATGTAGACAATGTTCTCATTCGTCTTAGAAACCAGAGATGGGCTAAGTAAGGTTTCCAATGGCCAGAGTCTTATGCAAATGTTTGTTCTATCCTAACCTTAGCCTAAAGATCAGAGGGGGAATGTTAGAAAATAGAGCTTTTACAAGTAGAATAGAAAATGAGCCTTCTTTGCATGTTAATTCTAATAAAAACTCAGATATTGTGATATAAAAGTCATCCATAATATTTTCTTCCTCCACCAAGTAGACATGGTAATAACAAAAACACAAATAGCACATTGCTATCCCTTTTTAAATCTCACCTCTACAGCCACAGAATTTAGGTTACTACTTTCTTTTTAAAACACAAACTGCAGTTCTTAGGCACGTTGTATAAAATTGCAAAGCACCATCACTACCTGTTAATCAACCAGAAAAACAGGTTCACCTATTTCCAGGCTGTAGGCTTGCTTCTGCTAATATAACTCAACTGATTAAGATAAAGCTTTTACCTGACATAAAGTGTTGTTGTGCCTGGTTTGTTCTTTTTTGTTTTTTACTCTGCCAAATTGTCCTTGCTTAAGTCAGCTATAACTAACTATGTTAGTTAGTTAGCTATAACATCTGAAAAAATGGCAACCAAATTTCAGTCCAGTATCTCATTCCTCTATCAAGGCTGAAGTCTATTTAATCTTTTTCTTACATTTTACTTCACTTAGGGTAAAGAGATACCAAAAGTACAAGGTTCCTACTCTTGGGCGTAGGAGAGATTTTGTAGGGATGATCCCTATGAAAATTTCCTCTTCCACATGCCTCTTAAAGATACAGGAATTCTATATACTTTTGAGCTCAGTCACATGATTCCAATGACAACAACCCTAATATTCTACACTGATAAACTGTCTCCTTCTCTCTCCTGTTGGGACACAATTCAGTTTTAATGTGTTTAGGATTTCATGCTGCAATGCTTAAGTCCCTAGGTAGAATGTACCATTGCATTCAAAATATTCTCAGAATTATATTCCCTATGTGTTTTATACAAACACACATCACTTAGTAACTACTGACAAATGCTGGACACATCTTTCGATTATCATTATATAGTTTTATCTAGGTGAGCCTGTGCTTATACTTGCACTTTTATTCGAACATTAATCTTACTGAACATATTGTAGCAAGGCCTTAATAAAAAGACACAAATTGACCTTGTGCAACTGTAATACATACAGTATGTGCACCCCTACTGGTAACTTAAATTAACAATTTCAATCACAAATGTTCTTTTCTCATGCAGTATAAGTCTAACACTGGTTACCTGCAAATATGAAACCAGCTTACCAAAGAAAAGCATTTGGTCCCTTTAATTGCTATATAGTTACCATTTACTGATTTGGCTTTTAAACAACGGTCTACTTGCAAGAAAATTGTAGTCCTGGAATTTTAATTTCATTTTCTTGAATTCTAAAGGGGAAACCTGTCTTACTCTCTGCATCAAGCTTAAGCAAGCAGCATCTCAGTCTGATTATAAAAGGACCAGGGGTGTATTATGGGGCAGAAAGATTACTTTTATACTAATTGGTCTGACCCCCAAAAAGAGTTAATGAACTAATCTAAAACCTTTTGGTTCGTAAGTCTTAGAAAGAATCAGCCTTCTTGATAGGGATGTAGCCTTCCAAATGTTTTTGAACTTCAGCTTCCAAAATCCATCATTATTGACCGTGCTGCCAGCGTCAACAGCAGAGTATAGTTCAACATTTGACATCCCCCAGTTCTTCTCCTTACAATAAAGAAAGCCTCATCTTGTGCATTCTGTCTTTTCAGTTATAAACAGTTGGTTATTTCTATGCAGTGATTAGACCAATAATTTCCCTGTGTTGAATTTTTTATTTAAAATTTTCCATATTTATCTGTGAAGGACAAATATTCAGAAATCAAATTACATCTTTTAAATGGAGAACAAATAGATTTCTTGGAAACATGCAGAGTGGCAGACTTCATGTGTATCTTATGCACAGAAATCCTAAAGAAAATAAATGCCATCAATTTTAAAATTGTCTTTTGCATAATTGTTTACCCAAGGGTAAATGCTTAGTAAACATCTATTGCAGCATTCTATCTTTTCTGATGAGTTTGATCTTTATTTCGGAGGCTTTTTAAAAACAAAAACAGTATAACCTTGTATGTACAGTCTCTGTATTATTAGGCTTGACTTTGTCTCCCTATCACCTTGTACTTTACCCCCTGTACTTTACTTCTGCAGCTTTCTCCATTGCAAGGCAAGGTCACTCAGGATCCAGAAGCTTCACACAGTTTCCTATTCATTCAAATTCAAATTTTATTCGTCACATTCACAGTCATACATGGTATGGTATGCAGTGAAATGCTTATGCGACCGTCCATGACTGCGATTGATAGTAGGGCAGGAGAGTAGTCTAGACAAGATGGGAGGATAGGTTAGAAATAAGTTAGGAATAGTTGGAAAAGTTAGGAATGAGGTACAATCGGGGTTCTTGTTATAGTCTTGAGTGTTCTTGTGGTTTCTGGTTTAGAGTCCGTATTGCCTGTGGAAAGAAGCTTTTACTCAGTCTCTCTGTGTTGGCCTTCAGAGAGCGAAAACGCTTTCCTGATCTCACACAGGACAGCTGTGAATATTTTAAAAGGTGTGGGGAGTGCATTATCTACTGCCTTACACTCATGAAGAAAAAGCAGACATACTGTATGAAAAAAAAACCTAGAGAAAATTCCACTCTCATAGGCTTTAAATGTTTTTGTATTAATGCTACTTGTTACAACCTTCTGAGCTAAAATTGATTTTCAAAGACATACACTATTAAAACAAATTTGATGGAAAGTGAATCATTTGTTCCAATGGAAATGTCACAGCATGACTGAAAGAGAAGGCAAGTCAAACGTACCATTCAAGTTTGGCAACTATGAAATAATTAAATGGATTAACAGAGTGAAGGTTAATTGAATTATAGGAGTTAAAAAGAAAACTTAATGATGATGGGTAAGCAGAAAACTGATCAAAGCAGCCTTTTCCTGCCTTTTTTTCTTTTTTTTTACTATCTGCTTTAGCTGTTCACATTTTTCCCAATTAAACTTAAACCAATTAATATTCTATAGCAGGGTTTTTGAGTATTAGCAACTTTAAGACTTAAACAAAGGTGGACTTCAATTCACCAACTTCACTTCCCATGCTAGTCTTCAAGTTGTCAATGTTGAGAAACAATGATCCAGTATCCTAGACATTGAATAAAGTAGATCTTCCATATCTGAGTGTTTGGTATTAATTTTCTTCTCCTTTAATTTTTTTCCCATCTTGTGTGACTGAGAGGAAATGAGAAGCTACTCAGTAAGACATAACCAGCTTTAATTTTCTGGCCAATAAATGGGGAAAAAACACTGACATGGATGGCAATGGTTTGTTTCTATTTTTAGTGTTAATCTTACCTTATACATCCATCTACTAGAAGAACTAGAGAAGTTCCCTAAGTCTTACACGCACACCAGAGTTAAGGAGAGGATCAGTAGTGCTATTCAGCTTGGTCTCACTGGTTCTACCATGACCTTTGACCCCACCCACCTGCCCTTGCCCTTTCTTGTCTTATTATCCCCTTCTTTTTTTTTCCTTTTTTTGCTCACCTGAATCACACAGAACAGCTGTTTTGCACACCTCTGCAGCCTTCCTAATCACCCGGGCTGACTCAGGTAAAGAAAAACTTGCATTTTAGAAGTCGTGCAGCAGTGTGGATGGTATGTGTGCACACGCACCGAACCAGTAGTAAAACCGATTGCATTTCACCAGTGGAGAGGAAGCCAGGTGGGTGCCTTTTAAGCCAAAACAGGTGGCAGGGACTCCTCAAGACTGAAACGATTTCTGGGAGAGAAACATTGTTCTTGTTTGCTCTAATATGTCAGAAATGTAGAAATTCTTGTAAACAACAATTGGCACTCTTTCTATTTCTCTTTCTCTCTCTCTGAGACAGAGTGAGTAAACAAGGTGGGGGAAAGAGATTAAATGTGTGTTTTACCATTGAATAATGCCAATGACCCTCTAAAGAAAAACTCCTAAACAATCATTGCCTAACTGCACAATTGTACCACAAAGAAAGGAACACATATAGTAAGTATTGTAAGTAGAAGCATGCATACATTATGCAACCAATTATCTTTCACAGGTACCACACTGACCATCATGGCTTAGGAACTGGTTGCATAGCCACTTTCTTATGGATGAAATGCTATACATCAGTTTTCTACAACCACTAATAAAGGTTGCTGAATAATGTACCTAAGTTACAGCTATGCTGTCATTTAGAATAAGGAAAAAAACAGATCCCTTTAAGCAAGCTAAGTATCTTATTAAACACATTTAAGTTAAGATGTAGGTGAGCAACATAGGTCCAAATATCTCCATCTACACACCAGGCTCTTTCCCCTGGCTTTTTAAAGAGAAAAGGGGTGAAGGAGGATGACTGACATGCTGTATCTCAAAGCTCCAGTCATAATGCCAATAATACCATATTTACTTGCAGCAAAGGCAGATCTTTGTGCCTGGAAAGGTCCCATTAGAACAGGGGCCCCCAACCCTCAAGCTGCAGCTGACTAGGGGCCTCAAGCCCTTTGGAACCAGGGTACAGAATTGGTGGGTGAGAGTCCTCTACTCACATGGAATCATCTCCTCTCCCCCTCCCCCCCCATCTCCCTCCCACTGGCTGGTCTGCAAAGCCAGAAAAGTCAGGGAAATCTGCATTAGAAGAATAAAAGGCAATTACACTATCTGCTGAATTGGGTTTAATTCAAATTCAAATTTTATTGGTCACATACACAATCATACATGGTACGATATGCAGTGAAATGCTTACGCAACCACAAGTACAGTATTTATTGGTGTATAACGTGCACTTTTTCTT
>JANHFJ010001188.1:38657-48892 GCA_032468195.1 Cerberus rynchops | reverse complement strand
TACTTGCTGTGCACCGCCCCGAGTCCCTTGGGAGATGGGGCGGTATAAAAATTCAATAAAACTTAAACTTAAACTTACAAAAAAAAATCTGTGGCAGGAAAAAAAAATCACTCTTTACATCCTCCTAATTTTATGATGAAGTGACCAGCGTCTTGAGAACACTATGCTTTTAAATAAAACATGTGAGTCTCAAAAGCTGGATCTGGGAACCCGGCAAGCACCCAAGGAAGACTCTGCAATCTCAGTGCTGTCCTTGGGAATCACGTTCTCTAGCCTGATCAATAGCTAGCAAAAGTCATCTTGTGCTTAAGAAATGATGCTGCCGTTCCTGTTCATGGTTGCTTAGCAGCAGCATCTTCCATAACTTGCCATTGGTCATTGAAGTCATGGGGAGGCCCTTGTCTCGCTTTCACCAACCCCCCTCCCATTTTGTACTCCTGGAATATTATGGATTTTTCACTGGCTAAAAATAGGCTGATTACAAGATGAGAGCAACATGTGTTCCTTTAGACGAACTATAATTTCCAACCAGCTTTCCTCTTTGGCTTTGGTGCCAGGGACTGTAAGGAGCTACAGAACTGATGGCATATTAATTATGTAAGCAGCAGGCTATTGGCTTTGTCATTCATAATAAGACATTTCCCCACCTTGTTGTAGCTCCTGCCAAGGAATTAAGGAGTGCAAAACATTTGAAAGGGGCTCTTTGCATAGGGTGTGGCATGCAAGCAGGGAACCTTTCCCTGGAATATTGAAGCACACGTGCCTTTCAGAAGACCTGGTGCACATGTTTGTGGGAATAATCAAGAAAGTCTCTGAAGGTGGTTGCCTGGAACCTGATGAATGATGCGGCTGCTTTAATGTTTCAAGGAGGGATGTTTCATTCGCGTTTTGTGAAAGTCCCCTTTTAGAAAGTTTTCTCTGGCTTTGGTAATGACAAAATCAGAATACTTAACTACTGTGATACTTCCTCAAGAAATAATTTCCTAAGTAATTTAACAATACCAGGGTACTGGTTGCTATCATCTATGACTCAAAGGCGCTTGTGTTTGAAGAGAACCCAACCAAACTCACTTCAGAATTTCCTCTCTGCCAAGGAACAAAGTCCATACAGTTATGTGCTAGAGTCATGCATCTCCTCTACTTTGGCAGTCCTCCAGAAAGGAAGGGCTTAATGATCTGCCTGAACTTGTAGGAGGTGACATGATCTTCTGTGGGATGGGAAGAATTGTGAAATTTGCCTCCTTATAAGCTAATAGCTAAAGTGGAGGTGTTTGTAGCCTTATTCATCTATGACGGTTACTTGTTCAGTTATTCATCTATGAGGAATAATTGTTCTTATGTAAACGTGCTGACATGCTAGGTCCCCAGAAGAAGGAGCTTCAACAGTTGGACTAAAACTCCACCCTAGTTAAGGGATGGCATTTGTTTGCCTGGATAGGTCCTCCAGTTAGATCTCTAACCTGGTTCTCAAAGATAAACCCGTGAAAGACTTGGCTTTGCAACTCTGCAGGGTTCCTGCCTGCCATCATAAACAACCTTGTGCCAACATCTAACTGGGTATATGGCAGTTTTTCTGTTGCCTCTCATTAATGTGCACTGTTTTGTTGTGGGAATGAGGAGACAGAGGCACTCGGTAAAACAGGAACGGTATTCTTTATTCTTGTCAACAGTAACCAGTCACTCCGAGCAAGATACAAAACAACCGGGAGACAGCTCTTTATACTTTCTAGCCAGGCGCGTCTTGCCCAATCAGAGCGCTCTGACTTTCCCCGCCAAAAGCTGTGCTCCATGTTATGCCCTTATATGGGTATACTACAGGGATGATGATTCAATACAGTAAAAGGAATGTGCTTCAAATCACATGTAAATAAACTTTGGAATTCAGTACCATGGGATAGTGATGGCCACCAACTTGGATAGCTTTAAAGTTAGATTAGAAAAATAAGAAAGATACAGGGTATGAAGTGCAACCAGTTATTAGGCTTATGCAAAACATTGAAAAAGATGCTTCGTGAACTCAGAGCTTCCACATCCTAGCATAAATGTCTTCCATACATGCATAAACCCAGAAAAGTCTCAAAGCAGCTATATCAAAAACATTGCAAGACACAGCCACCTCAGTCATCTGGGCAGCAGATCCAGAGTATTGCCCTGTTGAAGTTACCCTCCCAATAGTAACTACAGCACTATTACTGTAGTTAGAAAAATCCTGCTAGTTGGTGCTGTAAAAGTACATTACATCCATACCTGTTAGGAAAAATAATAGCAGTCGCAATCAGATTTATATTCTACTGGCATTAAGAAGCTCAGGGGCCGGGGTATACATAGCATCCAGATTTTCACCACATAAAAAATAGCCCAGGGAGATAGGTGGGGCTAAAGGCTAGAAAGGTTTATCATCAAAGGCCAACTTGAACTCAAATCTCCTTACTCCCAGTCCAACATTATATAATAAATAGGAAAGAGTGTGCCTTTGAATACCAATTACTGTGAAACATGAACAGGAAAAGGGAAGTGTGCTAATATTCTGAGTGGCTACTAACTGTGGGAATACTGTGTTGCTGAACTCTGCTTCAGCTGTTTTTTCCCCCAATATTCCTAACTTCACCAAATATAAATGTATACTGCACACAATGTGTGTGTTTGTGTGTTTGTGTATTCATGCAATGATTATCCAGGGAACTTAGAGTAGTGTGCCTAGAACTGTTTCCTCTTCTCTGTCCTATTGTAACACTGTATGATTATTACTTCTAAGCTATAAGCAGCATTCTTGTTCTGACACAAAGGGCTAAATAATGGTATCTCATTAAACTAAGAAGGAAATCGAACATTTGGTAATGCTTAAGCAGGGGCAATCTGTCTGGATATCTCCCATTGAATCAGCTAGTCTGACAGTAAATCTGAACTGATTGTACAATTGATCTATTGTAATTGCATCATAAGCAATTTCCTCTCAATCTTTATTACAGATATCCATTACATCTTCCTAATGCCATTAAGTGAATCTTTCCACACATATAAAGTAATTACTTGTGTAATCGTTACCATTTGGACAGCATATCAAGAATTGCACACATTATTGTGAAATAAATAAGCAGTCGCTTAGCCTGTGGGAGGAAAACCAGCCCTAACCATCGCTTCTTGGCACTGGCAGCCTGCAGTGATCTCTCTTTCTAAGTGAGCAGAAGCCTCACTTGGGGCTAACAGCTGCCAGAGTTATGCTGAATCGATCTTTTCAATGAAGCAGCTGCTTAAGGAAGTCCCCAGGGGAGGCATTAGAATTGCCCGGAAAGCCAGATGCAATCAGCCCTTAACTAGAAACGTATACAGGGAAGTGTGGGACAAACCAACATGGAGGCCACCATAAAACAACCCTACACAGCCTCAAGGAGTTTCCTTGAATGATTTAAAGAGGGCAGCCACATTCACAAGATTGTTATGGGTAACTAGCATTTGCTGCATTTTGGTGCTTGGACAGAGGAAACATCATCTAGTCTCTGATAATGTGCAGAACGCCCACTCCTACATTGCAGGATCAATACGTGTTTACGAGGAACATTGTCTCATTGTTGGCTCATATAAATGAAGATAGCACAATACTTTGTGCATTAAAATGTATCCAAGCATTACACATTGCATTGTATTGTGATTGCACGAGAAGCAGGAGATCCTTGAAAAGACACATGGACTAATTTATCAGTTGTGTGCATAGTGGGAGCATTACCCATAAATATAGTGTTTGCAATATTGGAGACAAAGAACCATCATTTGCATAAATATAAATATCAAGCACTACTAAAGTGAGAAATGTCACTTTCTTAAATATTAGGAGACCAACTAGAGCAGGGATGTCAAACTCACAATGACATGTTGTCATCACATGACATATTGCAACTTTCCCCCCTTCGCTAAACTGGGTGTGGGCATAGCCAGCGCGTGACGCATTCAGCCTGCAGGCTGCGAGTTTGACACCCCTGAACTAAAGCCAGGAAAAAGAAAAAAACCACATTCTTTCAATAAAAACCTGAACAGAATAACTAATCAATTAAATAAAGGTAGGCATATCATAGATATCTAGTATCACATCCATAAGTCATATACTGTAGCTTTGTGCACCACATTAATTCACTTCAAATTAAATGTAAAATCTATGTTTTGGACAATTATTAATGGGATCTTAAAACTTGTCCTCAATTATATACTGTAAAACTAGAACAATACTGCCTTTCAGAATCCCAAATAATTGAATTAAGGAAGCATAAACCAACTTCAAGCATGATAAATCAGAGTATACTCACACTGGAAATTATATCCCAAACCCTGTGATGTTATCCATTCAGTCATGTTTGACTCTTGGCGATTCTATGGGCCAGTTCACATCTTTCGATCTTGCCCTACTTCTTTGAGTTTTTCTATGTTTGGCTGGTGTCAGCTTTGATAGTATCCAGCCATTGTGTTCTTCAACAGCCTGGTTTCCTTTCACCGCAAACTCTTCAAAACATAATTGCTTTCTCCAATGAATTCCCATGTATGACTTGGCCAAAATAAGTGAGATGCAGTTTTGTGATTTTTCCATCCAATGATATGTTTGGTGTTATGTGCTCTAGTCTTTGTTTGTTGGTCCCCCCTGCAAAGAATACACAAGAATCTTCTCCAGCACCACAGTACAAAAGAATTGATTTTCTTCCTGTCTTTCTTTTTAAGTTCCAACTTTTACAACCAAATGTAGTTATGGGGAACACAATAGAGCAGACTAACTTACATTTGGTTGCCAAGCTGATGTCTTTGCTTTTCCATATTCATCTCATATTCATCATTGCTATGCAACCCAGTTCAATCCAACGTTGAGATCATCACTGTTTTTCAGTGAAAAAAATGTTTATAGAATGGCATATCAGACTTAATGCATGTTGAGAAATCAAGAAAGTTTACCTGATTAGGAATTTATATGCAAAACATGAGACTTCAATTATCCATTTGATCTCCTTTGAAGACTACGCAGGGAATTTACTATATACACAAACATACCGTCATGCACTCACTTCTGTAGTTAGATGATACTATTGAGATGTATGTTTATTCAGAAATTATGACAGGGAAAGAGAAGGTAGAGCTGACACAATGATTGATGGTTTGGATTTCATCAGTACAATGCTACCCTATGCAAACACTTCCCATTTCTATCCTACTGTTCTTATAGGGGTCTTGCCAATCCATAATTTTTTTCATAACCAAAGCTTTTGCTTTTCTCTGTTCTGATTTTGCTATATTAAAACAAACTGTCTTTTCATGTTCTCAGTTAATATATATAGTCGACCATGGACCCCAGGCAAGATATAGGAGTTCCTGGCTGGCAGGGGTGTTAGTTCCAACATGTTCTCATGATGGGTACTTTTAAAAATAGCAGTTCTCATTTGTTGTATTTGATTTTTTGGAAATCAAGCTACCCTATGTTTTTCTTGTGAAAACAATGCTCAGGAATCTTTTAAAATCAACTGCTTCAATATCACTGCTATTGGGTCTTAAAATGTTCTAGCAGTTGTAGAGAAAGGCAGATTTTTTTAATCTTTCAAGAAAGTTTCCATGTGTTGATCAAATGAAGATTACTAAACCACAGTTGTAAAAATAGACATTTTGATGCATAATATACTACTATTTCAATTGTGATCCATTAAACTGGCAGCTCTATTAAGGGTCACTAATATTTAGCATGGAGGAAATTATAATCATTCAATTCTAACATGAATTTAATGTTTAAATTAACATATACTTAATTGTCCCTATCTTCCATATATGATAGAGTATCCTTCAAAAAGCTGGTTATCACCTTTTATTCCTGTACTAGATGATGTGTTTCTTTAACAAATGGGGGAATAACTAACCACAGATTTTAAGCATATGGTGGGAAAACTTCATAGAAGCTGGCTGACAGTCCTCTAGTTAGATGGATTCAAATATTTCCAAGTTGAGGATTTAGATTTAGTAATTTGGCATATTATAACAATAAAAGGAGCTTGTAAAGGATTTCATCTGGCTATAACATTGCATTGTTGAAACCACATCTGCCTCTAGTTTTATCTGAATGAAATGTCATATTAAATCAATGTGAAAGGAAAACATGATAGCTAGTTTTAACAAAACCAAATAATAAAACCAAGCATCATCCCATTGAGAACTTTAGCTCTAGCAGATTTTGTGTATCTATGAAGATGCCTTACACTTGTTTCAGCCCATTTCTTGAACCTAGTCATACACTGTACTGGCAGCAAGATTCATAAGATAAGTATAATTATCTTCTACCTTCAGCTATCAAGAATGATAGCAATAGCACTTAGACTTATATACCACTTCACAGTACTTTACAACCCTCTCTAAGCAGTTTACAGAGTCAGCATATTTTCCCCAACAATCTGGGTCCTCATTTTACTGACCTCAGAAGGATGGAAGGCTGAGTCAACCTTGAGTCTGCCAAACTGCTGGCAGCCTGTGATCAGCAGAAGTAGCCTGCAGTACTGCATTCTAACCACTGTGCCACCGTGGCTCCTAATGATGCATACTTGTTGCTTCCTTTTTTTTTTATCTCAATCTGCTATGGAGACTAATGCCAGACAGCACTGAGAAAAAAGTATCAGGAGTCAAGTGATTAAGTAGTCTGGATAAAGACCTCATATGAGTGGGGCCTATAGCAAATATATATGAATCCTAAATGTGCCTCTCATCTCAGATGAGTAAGCCCACTTTGCCAAAATTATTCCATCAAGGTTACCATCATGAGAGCATGGCCTGATTCACATACTGTGTTAAGATTTAATGTAACATTTTTTCTAGTTTGGTGTATTGTGTAAGCTTGACCAATGTAATTTGTAAATCGTGGTTTATGATTTCATATGTTGTATGAAACCACTCTACTATGACTTAATAAACTGTGATTAAACTGAGACCTAGTGCCATGTTGTTCAATAAAGGGCACAGCTTTCACAATTACTTCTCCATATCCATTATAAATTGTTCCTTTAGGAAATATTTCATTATGAGCATCTTACTTTTTCCTTGGGAAAACTTTTAAAAGACATAAATGGAAAATGTTTATCATTGGACTTTGGTTAGCTTGTTTGCCATGTTGCTGACTTGTATCTTCTTCATGATTGTTCCAACCCAGTATTTTTGTGACTGTAGTCTCTATTTGATAAAACAGAAACTAGCAGGTTCTGTTAATAAATCCACAGACAAGTGTTTCCTATAATGCTTCTACCAGCAAACATTAGTTTAACCCCATTTAATTAAGTGGATATTATCCTCTTGGTAGCAGTTTCGCCATACCTGCCCATTCTAGAAAGCTATGAAATTTTATTCAGTTCTTTGGCTACATTAACTTCCCTCAGGGGTAATTCCTGGTGGGGGCTTTTTTGTAGCTGAGATGGAGGAAGATAATATTAATGGGTAATAAATTCAGAAAGAAGAGGGGCTGTGGTCCAATTACAATTAAGTTGCTGCAGGCTGCTCTAAGTAATTACAGCCAGTAATCAACCATAGATTTCCCGTTTTATCTTCATCTTATAAAAGAGTTTAACTACATTCTCTTGCCAAACCTCTAGTGTCTAAGCATTACTTACATGTTCAATCTTGGCAGTAAATGCCAATTTTAGATGTTCTGCTGAGAAGTTCTGAAGATTGGAAATTACATCTAGAATATTCCTTTGTTTCTCCAACTGGGTGTAAATTAACAACTACTTGCTGGACTTTATAAATACTATTTATTATTGGACTTCTGTGCCATCCATTTTGCTGAGACAACTAGGCAGCTTACAATCATGTGATTAAAATACCATATAAAATGTTAAAAACAAAACAAAAAAGTGATAAAAGAACTGTGCAGTTAAAAGTTCAGATAAAGTTTGATTAACCAGGATGGAAAGGAAGGGAGCAAACTGTATGGAGAGGAGCTAGAGTCTAACTGACCCATTAACTACAACCAAATGCCATGCCCTCCCTATTGCGGCTACTGGCCAGCTGGCAGAGCTGTCTTTAAGTCCTTTTGAAAGGCCAGAAGGGAAGATAGATGGAGAGGAGGGAGGATGTTCCAGAGAGTGGGCCAGAGGTGAAATTCAGCAGGTTCTAGCATGTTCACTAGAACCGGTAGTAAATTTTCTAAGCAGTTTGGAGAACCGGTTGTTGGAAGAAATCTCCTTTTGTTTTTTTCCCACTTTACAAGGTTAATCCTGTAAGGAAGGCAGGAAAAAAACATTCTGTTTCTAGCCTCATCTTTATTGCCCTGCTTACAGAAACTGCCCACCCAGTCACATAAGCCCCTCAGCCACGCCCACCAAGCCACGCCCACAGAACTGGTAGTTAAAATATTTGAATTCCACCACTGGAGTGGGTGCCATAATAGAAAAGGGCTATGTCAAAAGATAATCTTTAAAGAGCCATAGGAATCTCTGGAGATTTCTATTTCACCATTATTCTCAATGTCCAAACTCACAAAATCAGTTTAAAATTGGTTTATCACAATCCTCCAAGCAATTGGTCTTAAAATATTAAAAAAATAGTGGAAATCATTGCTCACATCTCGTCCAGCAGCATCATCCTTACCATTCTACTCTACAGAACCCACTTCCATTTCAGAGACAATTCCTCCCCCCCCCAACAAAAATAGCCCCAGCCATTGCAGCCAACTGGTCTCCACTGAAGAGAAAGGAAACCAGAACAATCTCTAGTCACATTCACCTCACAACCTTCCCTTGGCTCCTGTGGGTGGGATCTGAAAAAACCCTCAAACCATCTTTTCCCTTGAAGAATCTCTTAGATGGTTAGAGCATGTCTGAACCCAGGGATGGGATGAAGCAGAACATCTGACATCTCATAAAATCTCCAGCCTGATTTCCCTGAAATTACAAATAAGCGTGCAGATGAGCCAAAAAGAAACCAGCTTAGTTCTCCAGCATGGGTATTATTGGGGAAATACAGAGATCCAAAGCTGCTTTTCAGCTACCTTAGAGTCTTCACTTAGAGGTGTTTTGTGTTATCTTTGTGGCAACAAGTTAACATGGTTATTCTTGGTGCAAGAAAGGCAGTGTATACTCTGAGTCCCTTCCACCAACAATGCCACTGTGCTGGATTTCACATTCATGCCTTCTCTGTGGTTGCTTCTATCCTGTGGAACCCCATACCCCCAGGGGCCCAGATACCCTGTTGGTCCCTAGCCTTTTTTAAGCTTCTAAAGACTTAGCTGTCCTCAAGCCATTCAGGCTGAAACTCACTGCTATGAGATGCCTAACCTATTTAAATAAATAATTCAAACAAAGAAATTCAAATTACAGCTGCAAGACTGTTGGGAATCTTTTGAAACAAATGACAATGGGGTTTGAATTATATGAACATACATGTACCTGTTATCAAGAGGTTTCAATCCATTGCATGATTTGTAAACATTTAGAAGCAGACACACACATATCTCTTTGTGCAGACCAGACATAACTGGTTTAAATTCTTGATTGCTTTATTTTTGCTCTGTAATAGAAAAGGGGGAGGCTGAAATCTGAACCAGGGCCTGCAATACTCTGTTTTCTCTTCAAAACTGTGCCCTGAAGCTCTGTGTGATCCCAACGGATTGTTGCAAGAAATAACTTTTGTGTGTGAGAGGAATCCTCAACTAAATCAAATCTGCCCAAATCGAACTAGGATGAGGAAAACTACCTTCAGCTCACCTAGAATTCCATCATCTCCACCACCCTGTTGGCCTTGGAGTCAAAGGATGTAATCAATACAATGCAAGCACTTCCATTTGATGAGATTCTCAGATGAGTGGCATATTCCTGACATATGTTTCTGATCTCAAGATATGGAAAGCTGGGGAAGGATCTTGCCTTCTAAATCATGTTGAATTGGGGAATTTGGAGACCTGAGAACCACACATCTTAAAGTAGCTAAGGTTGAGAAACTCTGTTCCTAAAAGGGCAGTTGTTTCTCAGAGCCATCTTTGTAGCTTTCCTTGAATCCAGTTTATAGACATTTATTTCACATTTGTTGTCTGGTTTAGTTCAAAGGCAATCTACAGATATCCATCTTTTAGCAATAATTGGTGAGCTATTCAAAATTACACCATTTGTTTTATTGTTTGCCTTTTCTCAAGTGTACTAGAAATAAAGAGTTAAAGAGTTGTTCTGCAACCCAACAAGACAGACACAGACTACAGAGGATAATCAGAACTGCAGAAAAAACAATTACTACCAACC
>JANHFJ010001177.1:144689-155420 GCA_032468195.1 Cerberus rynchops | reverse complement strand
GTTGCATAAGCATTTCACTGCATATCGTACCCATGTATGATTGTGTATGTGACCAATAAAATTTGGAATTGGAATTAGTCCATGAAAGTGTTGTGCATTTTTCTATAGAATTTTATTCCATTTTTACCCTTTTTAAAAACCTTTTTAACCCTTCAGCTTGCTTTGGATCCAGTTAATTGTCAGCTTTATGACATGACAATTATCTTGTTTCTTAATCAAAATGGTATGTGGTACTTTGCTAAATATGCTTGTGAAATCAAGATATATTATGACTGAAAAATTCCCACAATCCACTAAAAAGGTTACTGGTTAAAACAAATAAAATAAAAGTAGTTTGGCAATACTGTACTTGACAAATCCATGATAACGTCACTGCATTGTTTTCAAGATGTTTATCAACTGACTTTATATGATTTGTTCTAGAATCTTGCCAGATATTGACATTAGACTAGCTGGTTTTAATCCTGATCTTCTTCCTTTGTCTTTTAATTTTATTCTTTTTTATTTACAGTTGAAGATTAATACTATATTGCATTGCAATAGATGGTAATGCCTTCTTAAGTACCTTCTGGACACAAAGATAAGACATAAATAATGATTAGTATAAAGATGGGAATAGATTTATAATATGATTTGATCTAGCAAATCATAAGAAACATTATAATTTATACTAATCCAGAATAATTTAACATGCCTCCAAAATCTGCAGCACACTAAACTCTGTATTTAACAATCTAATTACATATAAATTTAAGGAAAACCAGACTGAAAGTTTTAAAAACCTCTAATATTAGTTGTTTGCAGCCAAAGATCCTGAATCCTACCAATGCCTTTGTGATTATTTTGTGCCTATATTTTGAATGGCTGTTTCTAAGCTGATTTAGAAGGCAGTGGGTATAAATGCCATTAAAATAATATGTGTTACCCAACTGATCAGAAGGCCCCAACTGATTTGTGTCCCCTAAATGATCAAATCTGTTTTAATTGCTCTATTCGAAATCAGTTCCTGAGGCTGTAGTGAAATATTAGTATATGCAACACGGGGATGGAAATAAATGGGGATCATGAAATCCAATGCCTGTAACTTAATTCTAAAGGAAAGGTGAAATATGTGCCTAAAGTATTATCAACACCTGTGACTTTTTAAAGACAAGTTGGGGAAATCAATCTTAATAGTTTCTGCTGAAAAAAAAAACTGTTTTAAGCAACTTTAAGATATGTGGAATTCAATGACCACAATTCCCAGCCAATCATGGTAGCTAGGGAATACTGGGAGTTTGAGTCCACACATCTTAAAATCACTAAGGCTGAAAAACACTGATTCATGAGCCGTGGTGACACAGTGTTAGAATGCACTACTATAAGCTACTATTACTGACTGCAGGCTGCCTCAATTTGGTTGCCTCAATTTGTCAGTTCGAGTCTCACCAGGCTCAAAAAACCCCCATCATTCCTTCCTTCCAAGGTGGGCAAAATGAGGACCCAGATTGTTGAGGGCAATATGCTGACTCTGTAAACCACTTAGAGAGTGCTGTAAAGCACTATGAAGTGGTATATAAGCCTAACTGCTATTGCTGTTTAGACAAATAGTGAGTACTATCTTTCTAGAGGTTATATATTAAAATTAGGGTTCAATACAAGCAGTCCTTGACTTATGACCACAACTGAGCTTCAAATTTATGTTGCTAAGTGAGAAATGTGTTAAGTGAGTTTTGCCCCATTTTATGGCTTTTCTTGTCATGTTAAGTGAATCACTGCAGTTGTTAAATTAGTAACATGTTTATTAAGTGAATCCAACTTCCCCATTGACTTTGCTTGTCAGAAGGTCACAAAAGTTGATCGCATGACTCCGGGACACTGCAACTGTCATAAATATGTACCACTCGTCAAACATCTGAATGTAAATCATGTGACCGTCAGGATGGTGCAGCAGTCATACATGTGAAAGCAATGGTCATAAGTCTTTTTTTTTTCAGTGCCATTGTAACTTTGAACAAACACGAAATGAACTGTTACAAATCAAGGACTATCTGGAGTTAATCTCTGAGTAGTGAAGGACAGGGACACACTGTATTTGTTTCTCAGTTTACATGGCAAACTCTGGATGTGGATCATTGTCCCTTTTTTTCATTTGGATGGCATTTTTTGAAAAGTGTCATTCACTTTGGCACATTGGGAGTTCACTTACCTTCTTGGTCCTCTTCTTTGTTTTCCTTCCCAAGGTCACTGCCTCCTTTAGTTACACAAATGATCCTCACGCCCTGGCAGTTCAGTATCTTTTCTTTTGTGGAACTTCTGCTGATTGGGAGCCAAGGCCTTATTTGTACAAGTGACTGGCTTAGTTTTCTGTTTTCCATTTCAGCGCTAAGCGATGACAGGAATGAACTGCTGCGTCAGGAGTGATAGTGCACAATGCATGGGAATCAGCAGTATTGCTCTGGGGGTAAACTCCACTTGCACCGAAGTCTCAGTTTGGGGAAGGGGATGAAATTTAGCTGATAGTATTCCAACATGGAAACTGGAAAGAGATAACGACAGGCAGGAAACTGCTGGCTATGAATAATTATCAAATGTAATTTAAAAAACTTCCAGGAAGATTGCTTGCCACAGCAGGAAATAAGGATAGAAGCTTCTCTGCTGGTTTCCAATTTATTCTTTTGAAAAGTCCCTGCCTGGATAAACATAAGATAGGAGGATTCTAGTGATTCTCCCATCCTATTCAGTCCTTTTTGTTTGCTTATGATGAAGACATGGCCCTGGTTCAAATGGCTATGTCCCCTCTTAGATTTGATTGGAGTGTGTTGGAGGAGTGTTTTGGAGGAGGAGGCAGCTATAGCAGGAAACCAGCTGTGCAGTATTTGTAAAGTCTTAATTTTATTAATAGGATCAGAAATATAAACTCAGTTTTCACTCAAATTCTGCGAAGGAGAAGGAGAATTATTTTTTTCAAAGGCAAAATGTTGTCTCTTCTATTTCACATGTCTAGCAAGACTACAGGTTGATAGTGGATGAATACAATGTGGTCACAAGCATCCAGAAGCTGTAGCTGATTCAGTTACATGTGCTTCTCCACCAGTGTGTGTCATATCTCTGTTATGCCTCTATTCTGGACATTGCAGTGGTTGCCAGTGTGCTTCCTAGTTCAAAATGTTAATGGTTACTATAAAGCCTTTCATAATATGGGGGTTTGGGTTATTTGCAAGGCCACCTCTTCCTAATGGTGCCTACCATCCCATTAACTCCAGCAAAAGAGCTGTGCTGTGGGTCCCACTGATTAAAGCAGGGTTGTCCAACCTTTGCTACTTTAAGACCTGTGGACTTCAATGCCCAGAATTTCCCACAAGTCTTCAAATTGCCAAGGTTGGGCAACCCTTGATTAAAGTATCCTATCTGGCAGTACCCAGAAAGAGAGCCTTTTCTTTCATAGTGCCTGCCCTGTAGAATATTGTACAGATTAGATTGGCTCCCAACCATGTTGGACTTTCGTCAGGACTTAGAAACATGGCTGTGTTCCCAGACATGAGAGTCAGAATCTCAGCTAGAGTTCATTGTACTAAGAGTTGCTTGTTGTTTATCTTGGCTGCCAGCTCTGTATTTGTTTTGATGTCGATTTATTGTTTTTAATAATTGTTAGTTGTCCAGGGTCATCTTGTTACAATGGGCAGCCTGACATATTGAATAAAATAATTAATAAAAATAGTAATAAAGTAATAAAACAGAGGGAGGAAGATTGAGCTGGCAGAAAGGTGTGGTATAAATGTAGTATGAAATCAATATTTGGAAGAGGGTCCTTGCACTTTCTTATAGGTTAATATCTCCTTCCTTAATATAGGCAGTGTAGGCCTTGCTCTGATACTGGAAGCTGACTACAAAGAAAAGTGTTTAGATAATTTTGTGAGAGAAGGGACAGCACAGCATACAGTTGCTCTGCTTCTGTGTTCCTATAGAAGTTACGTCACCATCCTTTCTTATAAGAGAACAGAATAGACACGTAAAAGGAAATATATGCCTACCCATGCTACATCTATTAGGTTCCTAGATGAATTACTGCCCATTTTATATTTCAGTCGCTAAAAACCAAAGACATGCACAGTATCTTCCCATAATAAGGTCAGTAGTTATGGTGTGGGTAAAAGATTGCACAGCTGAACCTAAGAATCTGGTTCCTCAAAGTGGCTTGTGTAATAAGGTTTTTTCTTTGCTTATAACAGAAAGAAGCTGATGAAAGCCTCTTCTTAGCAACAGAAATATAAGCAACCTCTATCACTAACTGTACCCTGGAAACTTCAGATTCATCTGCATGTTCACTAACCGTTTGTTGAACTTATGCACACTCATTGTGTCAAGATCCTTCAGCTTACCACACAGGCAGTTCCTGCTCATCTTTTGCTTTACATAAAAAATGGTGCTTTCGGCTTCAGCTGACACAAGCTGTATGGAGCAGTGAATCATTCTAACATAAGTTGAGAAACAGGGCTTGCCATGGCACTAAGTTACTGTGGGCAGGCCCCTCTGTCTGGTTGATCACCAGTGATTGTTAGGGAGTTCACATTTTGACAGCTGGAAAATTCACTGTATCAAAAAACCATCAATTCCATTTGCCTTGCCAATAAGACAATAAGAGGAGGACAGGATGAAAAAAGGATGAAATATGGAGATTTATAGGATTCAGAAGATTCATTTTCCCATATAGAGTAGTTGAAAAGAAAAATGCAAAAGTAGTGGAATAGCCTACACCTCCCTTGTAAGGTCAAAACAACCCTACACAGGGGTGCTGGCTACTAGATCTCAAGGAACTGCTGCCTAAAGCTCCTGCAGTTTAGGCACTGCATCACCAAAGCCAAGGGGTGAGGTTCACTGGTCTTCTGATAAGATCTAGATTCTAGAACAACTCATCACAGCCAACTTGCCACAGGACAAGAGTTACACTGATATTGAAGAAACAGTGGCACAGAATCATTAAAAAAAGGATGCAAAGGAAGGGACAAAAATTAAAATTATTTTAAATAATTAAATTGAATGGTTGAATTGTCCCACAACAAGTTGGCCATGGGGAGTGTCACATTCTGCTTCTGATAGACCACTGCACGTGTGTTTCAAAATGCCTTCTGCATTCACTGGGTACATTAGCCCCTTTCCATGGCTTTAGTAGTCTTCTGATAGCAGGAAATTTGTGGTTGTCTGCAACTGGCACTAAAAGAACTATTTCCCTACCCTGCTTCTCTTTTCCATTGGGATCTCAGTGCAGGCAGAACCCTATCCTGTTTTCATTGCTAAGGCAGAACAGAAGTTTTGAAATGCAGGCAATCTTTGTTTAAGTTGTTATATATTTGTGCATATATTTGTGCATAAGTTGTTATATATTTGAGCTCCTGTACAGCATTTACAATTGGTTGTAGCATCATGATTTTTTTTGGCCATTTTCCAGCAAAAAGACACCCATTGGATAAGCTGGATTCATACTTATGTTATTCACTTAATGACTCTCATAAAGACAGCCACCTGACTTGACTTGTGACCACAACAACTTATGATTAAAATTCTGGGCTCAGTTTTTATTGTAAATCAAGGATACCTGCACAATTCACTTATAAAACCTTCTCTTCCTCACTTTGTTAATCTTGATTTAATTTCAGGCACATTGCTTAATGTTTATAAGTAAAGCTTTGTTCCTTTTGTAATTTTGGACACTAGTGCAAAATTTCTATTTCTGTGATCCTTTTTCTGACCAAGGTTGTCTGCTTGATGACCTATTCTTGATACCAACTGCTATGGAAACAGCTGACAATCAGAGCAGTAGCTGGCTGCTTCCATAGGATGGAACCATTGCTAGTGCTCTCTCCTGTGATGAGATGGATTAATGGGAGAGAAAGATTTCCCCACTCATTGATATTTATATACACAGTGTAATATAACTGAATTAGTAGCAGAGATGATCAGCTATATGTTTCCAGAAGAGTAAACCAAGGGAATTATCATTCTTTCTGATTCACAGTGGTAACATGCAAGAGACAGAAGGCTTGGAACTTATTTACTGGACTAAATCCTAGCAGTGACAGGCATAGTGCCAATGGCATAGAAAGATTCTACTGCATTGTATCATTTTTAAGATTTACTCCTGTAAATAAATTTCAGATCTGCCTTCCATGATGATTCATCACAAACTACCCGTGGTAATATTTTGATTATGTTTTAGGAGGAGCACCTGTGTCCTTGATTTACACTTCAGGAAGACTCACTTGTGTTATAACATTAAACAAATCTATCTTTGTATGCATTTACAAAAGGTGAAAATACAATCAATGGCAATCCATCTTACCAAAATGGGACAGTGAGGAGAACAAAAGGTGATTTTTGAAAGGACTCTGTGATCAAATTTCAGAACTATAGGTGTTAATGTTATTTCGGATCTGTTTTAATCTTCTTGGGGTGGCAGAAAGGGCAGAAATAAACATTGTATATCTACACTGGCTGTAATTCTGCACAAACATAGACTGCAAATAAGTTGTCCAAACTGCATACACCTTGGGCAAATAATTATGTGTAGATAATCATAAATAAATAAAATGTAAGTGACTGCTCTTGAGTTCAGTGAAAAAAAGTAGATTATCTTTCTCCTGTGAATAAACACATCTGATCTGCGAAAATTCAGACAACTGCAAAGAGTGGACATCCAGATTCCTATGCACAGTCAGTACCTGAAGGACATTGAAGTAGTTGCAAAGCTAACATGGAGATGATTGAGATCAGTTGTGCTGAAGAAAGAAACTGAAGGCTTCCTTTTTTCTACCCAAGAACAAGCCCTACAGACCAATTCCATGAAAGCAACAATTCAACATGTCAGTAACAACAGCAAATGCCGCTTATGCAATGAGAAAGATGAAACAGTGGATCACCTTACCAGTGACTGCAGCAAAATTTCAGGAACTGATTACCTTCAACATCATGATTGAGTTGCCAAAATCATACGTTAGACGCTTTGCCAGAAATTTGGATTTGAATGCAGCAAAAATGACTGGGAACACCAAAATGACGAAGTTCTTGAAAATGAACAGGTTAGGATCTTGTGGGATTTTCTAATCCAAACAGACTGACCTCTGGCCCATAACACACCTGACATCACTATTGTGGAAAAGGAAAAAGTCTGGTTCATTGATATTGCAATACCAGATGATTCACAAACTGAAAAGAAACAACTAGGAAAAAATAATGAAATATCACAATCTGCAAATTGAAATTGAGTGATCATGGAGGAAGAAATCAGTATATCGATAGTAATAGGAGCCCTTGGAGCAATACCCAAACATGGAAATGTTGAACTTATCGAACCTGAATATTCTGACTTTGCAAAAACTATCTTACTCAGAACTGCCTATATACTCAGATGTTACCTTAACAGCTTTTGGGTCCTTGGTGAATCAAACTGAAGATTAAATCTTAAATAATAATTTATTAAATGTATTTGTATGTCACTTAACTCCCAGTAATAATGATACCTTCTGTATGTATGCAGTTTATGTAAATAACTGTGTTTAAGATATTGTTGCTTTATCATGACTATTCAGGATAAAAATTTTAGCTCAAGAAAAACAATACTTCTGAATATTTTATTTTTGTCATTTTTCTGTCTCTGAGCCTTGTTGAGTTTAACTCCTGCTGAACTCCAACTCTGAGGACTTTAAAACTCTTTGGTTGATTGTATAATTTTCCTTCTTACTGTGGCCTTTACAAGATTCCTATTCTCTTAAACTTAGCTGAACTGCAGCTAATGCTTTCGCTGGTTGCACAGTCAGCCAGGTGTTTAGATTGGATTTGGCATTTTTTAATCTACCTATCAACTTGAAGCTGTTTTTTTTACAGACCCATAAATTAGCAATGAGATTAACATTACCATATTATTATGGTTCATTGCAGAGTCAGCCAGAGATCCAGACTGGATTTGGCATTTTTATCTATCTATCAAATCCTTCCCAAGAACCTGGGATAGGCAGACGTTGTTAGATGATGTTAAAAGTATCACAGGATATACTCTGTTCCATGTAAAGTTACCAGTTGATATTCCCTGATGGAGATTTTGTCAATATTGTGTTATTATTAATACTATTTTTAAAATTACTTTATCAAGCCATATGCTTTCCTTATGAGTTATATATACTGTGATTATAATTTAATAGTTTGTGTGAATCCAGCCAGTTGTACTTTCTAAAAAACATTGTTAAATAAAACCCTCAATAATTGAATAGTATCAGTCCAACTACAATAGCATAGCATTATAATACCTTCAATCAGAAATAAGTTGATAAGACTAAGAGTAAATTAATAGGTTGATGTGGATATGAATTAGAAGAGAAGTTTGGCTAAGTATCAACTCTAAATGTAATATGTATCTGTAATTGCTTCATTTATGAGCCTTCATTTATCATTGTAGTCAAATTATTTATTTCCTACAATGGAAAATGGAGCAAAAGTAATAAATCAGGGTAGAATCTGAGTTTATGTAAGGACTATGCAGAATAGAATCTTGGAAGGCAAAAAAAATCATTCTGTAAATTTTTTTCCCATGTACTGTATCTGTCACTATTCTCTTTCATAGTAATCAATGCAAAATGCAAAAAGGAGTATAATAGTCCAAAACTACAAGAACAGATTGGAGAAAGAAAAAACATAAGTAACTAAAAGAAATTAAAGATGTGAAATAAGAAAAAAAAGGGAAGAACAGTTAAATAAAATTTGCTCTATTTTTTTGTAACTTTTATCTTTGCAAAATATCCTTGCTTCTTTCATGTCCATACATTTCTTTGTACATTTCCTTTCAATCTTTGACCTTCTCACCTCTCCATTTTAGAAGATTTCATTAGCTTATCCAACCACAACTTTGTTGGTTTTCTCCATTCATCCACCATCATATGTTTGTTTTGCAATTCCATCCTTTAATTCTCTACTGTATATGATCAAATTAAATTTAGAAGAACAAAACATAAGTACGGTATTCTTCAAATATTTATCAACAGTTCCTACATGCTTACCTCATTTCATCTATGGACCTCAAAGGAGTCTTATTCTCCATCCCTTTGATCATACTAATCCTAAACAGGTTAAACACAGACACAGTAATATGATTCAGTTTTCAATAAGCAATAGCTTTTGGGTAAGCCACGGCTGGTTAGTTTCAATCAACACAGTAGCCTTTAAATCATGACTGGCTCTATATACTGTGTGATATCAAAACAAAATTCAATGTTATTCATTATAGCTTGTATTTATTGAAATGGGTGTAGCATGTGTGTGGTTCTAGCCAATGATTGATACAAAATAATTCAGGAATTTTTATGGCCAAGTGAAAGTCTATATTCAAGTTTCTTTAATCTTAATCTGACACCTATTTGGTATACTGATGTAGCTCTGGTTGTCATTTATGTAGGTCACGTTGCCAGTCTTGAAAAACAGGACAAGCATAGCTCCTTTAAACTGTAATCAATGTTAACAATCATTAGAGTGCAGTGTCTCTCAATACTCCCAGAAACCAATTACAAGGAGATAAAAGCCATAAACCTAAGATGTTTTTATTTCTTAAGAAGATGCAGTCAACAGATAATTATAAAGATCCAGAGTTACTCTGAAATATTTTTAAGATAAAGATTGAGATCATTTGAGATCATGTATGTTTCCAAGTTTATTATATACTAATAACACAATCTGAATTCTCTGAATATGAACTATATTTAGGCATTTGTCTGCAAATAGTGCTGCATAACTGGAAAACAGCAGCTAGAGCTTTGCAGTGTCAGAAAGCATATAATAAAATTACTACACAATGATGTAGCAACCCCTCTCCCAATTTTCAATCTTTATACCAGAGTTCAGAGTTTGTAGACTGGGGTGGTGGGGGGCAGGAAGAAGGGATGGTTTGTGCAATCAGCCAGCACGTGTACCCACCACTCACACAAATGAACTAACCCTGTTTGCGCAAGTGCGGGGTGCATATGTGCGTGCATTCTCACCTGGTGTTTTTGTGGCCCGGTTGCAAACAGCTGCAGCCCAGAGATTGGGGACCCTGCTTTATACCATAAAATTTAAAAATTTGAATTGGCCCAACATTTAGTCCTCCTCTTTGTGTCACCTATGCTTTCAATAGTGTAGATTTAATTTGTGAAGTTTTTTAACCTTCTCTGCCTGAAAAAATATAGTCATTTGATGGTACAATCTGTAGATTGACCTGATTCACCCTTTATGATGGAAGGAGCTCAAGACTTCTGATTTCAAGATGTAGGTTTCTAATGGGAACTCCGCCCTGTAAATTAATGTGGTCTGGTTGGAGACAGCCCAGCTATGGCCTAACAATTGCCTGATGGAAAAAGATACACATCCACATTTCCAGAAAGTATCTGGCAGCACTTCCCATCATTCCTAACCTTGGGCATCTGCATCTGAATCTGCAAATAAATTAATATCAATTCAATGACCTCTTTCTATGAAAATTGAATCTCAAATAAGAGCCATCTTCCAAATTCTCACTCCTTGCAAATTACATTCATGCACATAATAGTGCTAATAGTTTTAGTTTTGTGATTTTATAGTTTTGCAATTTGTAACTTGTTGACTGCTGTGAGCTGCTCAGAGTTGACAATCATCATCACCCAGGACTCTGGCTATATCCTTCATTCTGAACGCTTGGCTGAGGTTCAGGCCTGTCAATCTATTGCTTCCTGCCCATCCATTTGTAACTCAATG
>JANHFJ010001176.1:95600-105900 GCA_032468195.1 Cerberus rynchops | reverse complement strand
AATTTTTAACTGGGTTTTAAATTGTTATATATGCATGTTTTTAGTTGGCTGTACACCGCCCCGAGTCCTTCGGGAGACGGGGCGGTATAAAAGTCCTGACAAATAAATAAATAAACAAACAAACAAACAAACAAACAAACAAACAAACCACAACCTTGCCTACGGGCATCTTACACCATCACAGCACTGTTTTCTCAACCAGAAAAAAGCAGGAAAAAAAAAGGAGAGGGTATAAACTATGTTAAAAAGTGCATAAAATAGTGAAAATCATGTACAGAAGTTTGTTATATAAATGTGTGGAGTGGAAAATACAATGAAATGAATAAATGCAAACACTTGGAGAAATGTTCTCAAAAATGTTCATGCAGTGTTTTCAAAGGGATGCAAACAAGAGACAACAAAATCTAAGGCTGGGGGAAAAAATTGAAATGGACAGGGCAATGTTTCTGTAATTGGGAGATTTACAAGTTCCTTTGGAATTTGCACACTGCCTAATTTAACAACCTGTCTGGAGCTGTTAGTCATACTTATTGGATCAAAAAATGACTTTATTTTTAAAAGGGTAACAAACAAAAAATAAAATAAAATAAAATCAAGTCTGCTTAAAGTTGAACTCGACTCCTGGATATATCTATTGGGTTTTATTCACCAAAGAATAGAAATATTTGGAATCTTTACTGCTTTGTTCTGAGAGCTCTTTTTTTTAAAGTTCATGTTGTTTCTTACAACATTAATAATCCCTAAATATTTCCCATCAAACCCTTAATCCAAATGCTGAATAAAATGTTCCAGGTACTGTGAGTCACTAAGATGGAGGGGTTGGTTAAATCCATCAAATCTGCTTTCTCTTACTTTGGCAAACAAAATCCCTCTCCCTCCTCCAGAAAAATTGTGCAGCTTTATGCGCACATGTATCTGTTCGTTGAAGACCCAGAAGAAAGAATTTAGAAGATTTGTGCAAAATGGCAAAATGGCACAACAGGTGCTTTTCCTATGCATCTCAATTCACTCTTTTTCTTTAAAAAGAAATCCAGTTTTGCAAGCACTTTTTTTTTTACTTACCATAAAGTATTGGGCAATATCCATTTCTTCACAAGTGTAGTGGGGAGTGTCAGCCAGCCAGTGGTGGTATTCAGCCTGGTTGCACTGGTTCTACTGAACCGGTAGCGGTAATGGCGTTTGGCCCCCACTCACCCGCCCCTGCCCTATATCCCCCTGTTTCTTTTCTTTGGAAACAGCTGGATTGCACCTAACAGCTGTTTTGTGCACCGTTGCAGCCTTCCTACTCACACGGGTTGCCTCCGGTAAGGCAGTACTTTCATTTTAGAAGCCCACACACACTGAACCGGTAGTAAAACCAGCTGCATACCACCACTGCAGCCAGCCACATGGCGCGAGGGGAAGAAGAGAGGAGAAAAGGGGGGCAGATGGGGGGAAAGAGAACAAAGGAAGCAGAGAAGCAGTGTGAGGGAAAGGGAGACAGGGTGATCAGAGGAAAAGGAGAGAAAATAAGCAGAGCAGGAGGCAAGGAGAGAAGGGAGAAAGGTTTTATCAACCTGCCCTGCCGCACTCAGGGACATGATCCCTGTAGGGTGGAACAGGGTTGCACATGAGGTGGGAAGGGAGCAGAGATGAAATTCAGCCAGTTCTAGCAGGTTTGCTAGAACCAATAGTAAATTTTCTAAGCAGTTCGGAGAACCAGTTGTTAGAAGAAATCTCCTTTTGGTTTTTTCAGGATTAACTTTACATGGCTAATCCTGTAAGGAAGGCAGGAAAGAAACATCCTGGTGTTGTTTTTAGCCTAATCTTTATTGCCCTGTTTACAGAAACTGCCCACCCAGTCACATGGGTGTTCTATACCCATATAAGGTATAGAGGAGACAGCAAGTCTGGCCACCTGGAATCAGAGAGCGGGAGAACCTTGCTCTCTGATTGGCTAAGGCGCGCTGTTCAAAAGACTATAAAAGCTGTCAAATTGCTTGTAAGTTCGTTCTTGTTATGCTTGTGCTGTAAATAAAGAGCTGTTGTCACTTTAAAAACATCGGGTCAAGCCTCTTATTCACAGAATCAAACACTGGCAGCTCTGCAAGAGGCGAGATCTTTTTCTTTCGCGAGCATCTGTTTCATGGTTCGCTATGAGCAAGTAGGCGGCTATATAAATTTTTAAAATAAATAAATACATTTTAGGTAGCTGAAAGTTATTTTTCCTCTCACATGGCTGTTTGATAGCCTTCTTTTGACCAAATGGCAGCTCAACAAATATGTACAATTCTGTCTTACAGGAAAGTCCAAACCTGCTCCTTCTCCAAGATCCCAGCAAGCCACCTCCTGCTCTGGTGTTTACTTGCCAGACTGGTGTTGGGACAACCAATTTTGCCATGGTCTTAGGAACTCTGGTCCTCTATCACCGTAAAGGTGGCCTACAAAAACAAGAGTAAGTCCTGTATAGCATCTTCTACTGAGATGAAATGAAATTGGGAGAAACTCATGATTATTTATAGGCACTGAAAATCTGCTTACATTCAAAAAGGAATGGTTCTGTTCCTATCTCAGGGACTTATTTTATTACAAACTGAGAGGAATTAGAAATTGTTCCCTTTATATATGATTAGGATATTATCTCAGCGAAGCATTGATTGAACTGCATTATTTACATAATGTTTGTCAATTTACTATTTTAGGTATCATCCAAAATGCAAGATATCTGAATACCTGTAGGGGTGTTAAATAGATGGCTTGGGAAACTATTGAACAGTATTTTATATGCAATGTTAAGAAACAAAATATAGAACAACGTATTTTCATATGGGTATCAAGATTTCATGTTTGATCAAGCTGAATGCTATAGCTTCTTTTTAAATTTAATTTTATTTAAGTGTAGTAGTACCTACTAATCAATATATTAATAGTACACTAAATGTAATAGATTGTATATAAACTAATTCTTTGCTTCAGGTAGGAACTTATATTTTTATCTTTAACTAAGCAGTGTTGGTGAGAACAGTATGAAGTGCATCACATGATTTTAATAAAAGCAAAATTAGAAAGTTTCTTGAACTTTTGTGCAATTCCATGTATTAAGGAATATTTTTAATATTATCCAATCACAGTCTTCCACAGTCTCCCAAATATTCACCCAGGGAACAATTTCAGATTATTCAGAACTTCATTGGTATGGTACCCAATGGGCAACAGATAGTGGAAGAGGTGAGTGAAACTAATTGTATATTGTTCCTTTGACCTCAATGATCTTCTTGTTGCCCCTTACTCTCATTGGGGGCTAATTAGTAACTGACAGATTTACTTGTCTCAATATGTGACAGCCTTTGAATAAAGACAGGGATACTACAAATTGAGCAGAAGAATATAGAAGTTACACAGACAAATTCATGGTGCATTCTTTAAATGAAGTATTATATGGTCTGTGTGTGTGTGTGTTGTGTGTGTGTGTGTGTGTGTGTGTGTGTGTGTGAGAGAGAGAGAGAGAGAGAGAGAGAGAGATTACAATTCTCTGTGCTTGATTATTAATTGTATGAGATGACCAGGCAGAGCCTGAGGGAGGGGTCAAATACGTCTTCAGTCATGAGTCCCTACACGCCCACAAGAGATCTAAGTCCAGCCCATCTTGGATGCTTCCTTAATTTCTGCCCATTTCCCTTCACCATTGGTAGCTTAGATTCTTGTAGAGAGCTTAAGGTTGTACTAAATCTTTATACTCATTTGAACTGCCTGAATCCCCTAATTTCCCTGGTGCTTGACATTAATGTGAAAATAGCCTGTTTGTACAAAAAGAAATATTGAAATATGACTAGAAAGACAATAAGTCAATCTGCCTCAACTTGGATGTTCATCCAGAGGTTTTGGGATTACAGCTCTCAGAATTCCTAATATTCAGAGTTGAAAGAGGCCATGAGATTGGGGAAAGCTGTCCAAAATAGTGATATGTTTTATTGAAGAAGCTGTCTGAAGACATGGGAGTGGGTGGTTGTTATATATAAAAAGTAAACTAGGATAAATTTTTGAGTGGAATTTTTGGGTGCCATTTTCGGTGAAAGAATTCTTTAGCATGTATAGTATAATAGTTAATTTGGCCCTGTAAGGGATTAAATTGCTAAAACTTCATTACTACTGGTAGTTTTTCTTTACCCTTTTGTCTATTTTTCAGTGTTAAAAAGCTTTTTATGCTGATGTTTTTTCAAACGCCATTTTTCATTTTAGCTGTGTTTATGTCAGCATTTTGAGTATAGGAGAAAAGGGGTGCATTTTTGAAAGAGGGAAGAAATTGGTAGTTTTTCTTCTCCAAAACTATTTAATTCATTTATATTTCATATTTCTTAACCACCCATCACCCTCAGAAATGATTAGAAACTGTCCTACATTTCTTGAGGTTTTCCCATCCTACTTAACTGGTATAAAATTCTGAAAATGTACAGAGAATGAAGGACCACATGATGCCTGTGGCTGTCCATGTCTCATTTCAGTTAAAAAAGATTCCAGATGATAATTAATAGAGGACACTGATAAAAATAGAAATATGATTGAAGGGAATGAAATCCTCTCTCTCAATAGATTTTGACGTTTTCTCTTTGGCCTTCAAAGGTGGATGCTGCCATTACCTTATGTTCAGAAATGCATGATGTGAAGGAAGCCATCTATGAATACAAGAGAAAATTGGAAGGGATTGGAGAAGATTATCAAAAACAGGTATTACTAGTGCTTTTTAAATGGTGACAAAATCCATGGCACTAGGCCTTGGTTTATGACTGGTTGCTTAGCAACTGTTCAAAGTTACACTAGACCTTGAAAAAGGGACTTACATCCTGGTTACATGGTTCTGATGTCTTCCCCCCTCCCCCCCACACACAAATACAATTTATGACATTTTTGTCAGGAAATGGTGTTTGCTTCTGGCAAAAACTCTGCCCCCTAGTGAACAATAGGTTTATTTAATGACCATAGTATTCTCTTAACAATAGCAATAGCACTTAGACTTATATACCACTTTGTAGTGCTTTACAGCCCTCTCATCAGTTTACAAAATCAGCATATTGCCCCCAACAGTTTGGGTCCTCATTTTATTCACTTTGGAAGGATGGAAGGCTGAATAAACCTTGAACCTGGTGGGATTTGAACTGTCAATCTGCTGGTAGTTGACAGTCAGCAGAAGTAGCCTGTAGTACTTCACTCTAACCACTGCACCACACAAGCATTGTGTTGACTTAACAAGCACCACAAAAAAGGTCATAATGAGGTCCAGTCTCAAAATCTGACCAACACAGTTATGACCATAATTCTCTCAAATTACGGTTATAACCTGAGGACTTCCTGTAGTAAGTTCTCTCCACAGTGCTTTATGTATTTATAGTTTGGATGATTGTTGTGACTGCGATTTGTCTTCTTCGGAAAATGAGGATCTCTAAACTACAATGCAATTAAAATTCTTAAGTTTCATTGGAAAAGTGAATGAATGGCAGTTGGATACTTAAATTGCAGATCTTGCAACAGGTGCCCTTCTTCATATATGGTGAGGCTGGCAATCTTTGATTTCTAGGGTTGGACTAAACATTTGTAGATGCCCAAGGGAACAGAAACAATCATAATGCAGAATGGTGGAGCCAAAGTGATGCTAATCCTCAAGTTCAGAGATTCTCTTAAGAAAAATAATGAATTGGCTCATTATTTCAGCTTGCTATTTTATTTATTGGCTTGCTATATTCTGTGAAGCCTTTCATGCACTTTACTTTTCTTAGCCAACCTGTAGCTTTGTGATTTAGTGTGACTTACATTTGATTACCCCAAGTAAGTTGTTGCTTTTATTGTTCATCATGAATATTTCAGTCAGCCAATTAGTTTATTCTTTTAATTTTTGTTGGAATGAGATAAGTGGTTTTCTGTAACTTGTAGCATCATCAAGCAGTGACAAAATACTTTGTAAAATTGAAAAAAGGAAGCTAAAAGAGAGACATGTGGCTTTAATTGTCCTTTTAAAAGCTCCTTCCTCCCACCATGCCTAAAGACATATAAACAGGATAGACTATAAATTCTTGAGGTGTAAAAGATGACTATAAACAAAGAACTGTTTGTCCTGAAAGTCAGAAAGTTTTCCACTGGATAAATGTTTATCCAGAATATCACAAAACTATTTTGAATTTCCAAGTGAACTCTTGAGAGTTGAAGATGCAAAATCCTTGCTCTTAATTGTTTTATCACTGTTGTAATTGATTATCCTTCCAAGGTATCATATTTAAAATGGAATTGGGCCTGACCCTCTCTGAACCACCTAATTCTGGGCATGAGAAGGAAGTTGTAGAGTGACTCTTAAGCCCATCAGGAGAACTTTCTGCACCCGATAGCCTATATGCCTTAGTTAGGTCTTTGTCTTGTTTTTTCTCTCTGGGTGTTTCAGCCTTTCATTGTATTGCAGGAGTCAGTAACTCAGTTCCTCAAGGCTCCAAGTTCCTGTGACATCCCTTATGACATGCATAGAAAACCTCCCTCCTCATTTAATACTTAAAAATGGCTGAAACATCATGAGACTGCCAAGTTTTTCAAGACTTTGTTATTGCATAAAATTATTGGGGGGGGGAGGAATTCTTTTGAAGATCTGTAGAGATCTGTGGATCTCTAATCTTGGGAATAGTTCATCCATTTAAAAATGTATATAATTATAATGGATTAACAAGGCGTTGAAAGGATGGCTAACTTCTTCAGTGCAGGATATTTAGTGTTATGTTCCCAACTAACCCATGTAGTTCCTTTGTTTGAAAGATGGAGGCATGCTATGGTCACTTGGCTTACCTTGCTGGGTGAATAGGTGAAAATTTAATCAAGGAAGAGTCTTTTTACATTCTTAGTCTTGGTTCTGCTTAAGGTAACTAGAAGAGGCTCAAAATTCTTCATCTTTTGCCAACAGTTTGATGAAGTGGTTGCATGTCAGAGTTGACTCAGAGCCTACTGTATTGCACAATAGAAGACCAAACAGTACCATCCCATTTCACATACAAAAGTTTGACCAGTAACATTTATACCTATGGTCAGATGGCATTCTTCACAATGCATAAGAATAAGCTCATGAATCAAAGATTCAGCTGCACTGCATACTCTATTCTTCATTAGCGGAAGGAAATAATCAAGGAGATCAGAAGAAAAAAATGGGGCAGGAGGATGGCCAGCCAGTAGTTGCTGCTTTATTTTGCCTAGTGATAGAGCCAGCCCAAAGGGAGGCTAAAATTCTAACTTTTACTTAATCATAGATGGAGTTTAGGGCAGTCACCCATTTTTTGAATAAACTCCTTTACAAACTCACCTGGTTTCAATGAGGGGGAAAAATAATATCTACAGGTAGGCTTCAGCATACAACCATTCATTTAGTGACAGTTCAAAGTAGGAGCCATGGTGGTGCAGTGGTTATAGTGTAGTGCTGCAGGCTACTTCTGCTGACTGCCAGCAGTTCAAATCTCACCAGGCTCAAGGTTGACTCAGCCTTCGATCCTTTTGAGGTGGGTAAAATGAGGATCCAAATTGTTGAGGGCAATATGCTGACTCTGTAAACTGCTAACAGAGAGCTGTAAAACACTGTAAAGCTGTATACAAGTTTATTGCTACAATGGCACTGAAAGAAGCAACATCACCATTTTTCACAATTACAATTGTTGCAGCATGTTCACAATCACATGATCAAAATTCAGACACTGGGCAACTGATTCATATTTATATTCACCCTGGGTTGCGATGTCCCAGGATCATAAGATCCTCTTTTATGACCTTCTGACAGGCAATGTTAAAGGGAAGCCAGACTCAACTTAACAACCGCATTACTAACTTAACAACTGCAATAATTCACTTAACAACTATGGCAAGAAAGGTTGTAAAATGGGGAAAAACTCAGCTAAAACTGTGTTGTTTAGCAACAGAAATGGACTGAATTGTCATTCTAAGTTGGGGACTACCTGTACTGCATCCAAACTCCTGATAGAAAGTAATATAGAAATGTGCTAAATAATATTTTCCGAGATCTGTGAATTATTCTGGACTTAGCAATCTTTGGAGAGTAGGTCTACTAACTCTACCCTGACGTGTGATTCTTTCTTCAAGTTGAAATTCACCTGCTGGGATCTTCTTCTCATTTTGTTGTTCTGAGCAGTGAGAATAATTTAGCTTTTCTTTTGAAGTGATTTTCAGGTTGCCTTCACAGCATGTAGTGTATGTCTTCACCTGCTCTAAAGATCAGCCTTTGGAAGTCATTTTACTTATAAACACAGTTAATGTTTATAGGAAACTCAAGCAGAGCAACAGCTCTTCTTAAACAATGGAAATTTTTTTCTTGGAAAATATCCTTTTGTCATCCTTGTGAAAAGCAGCCGAAAATATATCTCTGTGACACATGGCAGGTCTGTAAGCCAAATGAGGGCTGATAGAATTCTTGTTGTTCTTGTTACTTTATGGGGCTACAAAAATTAGACCAAATATCCAATACCTGGCACATATCCACAATTTATTGTTATAGTATCTTTATGTGGTAGGTTGTATACAGGTTATGGACATTTGATGTATACCTAATGCAGTCTTTCTTTAATAAATAAAAGCAGGTTTTATAGAATACATATTTTATGCATATCTAAATGCACAATAAAGTCTTAGTAAATATCCTTTCAAGGGAAACCATAAAGCATGATATAAATACTATTTTTAAAACTCAGTTGTAGATTTCTGCATGTGAAAGCAAGTAGATTTGAATAGTTGGATTTGTGCCATCACAATAATTTATTTTAACAAATGGATAGAAATAGCCTGTGCAGAAAAATATTTCTAATTGCATTTCTTAAATCCTTTTGATAAATGACTTCAGGGCAGATTTGTCTTGGAGGATAACAAGTAAATATTAATTAAAGGCAATTGTATAACCTAAGATTCCAATGAATCCTTACCAAATTATCTCTCTTTCAAAACCAAATGAAGCCTCTCTGCATTTGTTCAAGGTCTGTTTCATCCATACAGAGCCATACAGAACCAATGTGATTTAAAAAAAAACTAGAGGTAGAGCAGAATTATTTTATCTAAATTGCCACACAGTTTTGAAATTAATGATATGGTATTAATAGAACATTGTCACTGAGTTTAGGTTATGTCACGGAAATTGATAGGAGGATACAGTTTGTAGTAGATAATGGAGACCATGATAGTGCTCTTATGTTTCTTGGAGGGACAATGGTACTTTCCAAAGTTGGGTTACCCAAATAATAGAGATCTTTGGCAGTTGTCTTTGTTCAAAAATCATGGCCTTAAACATGAATCCCCAGTCTTGATTGGAATCTTTAAAAAAATGGCCATTGAGAGATTCATTTATTCACAAGATGCCTGTCGCAGTGACATAACCATATACCAATTTGCTGGCAACTCCTTAAACTAGAATATTTTGTACTCCCCTTGGTCTTCTTTATTTTCTAAGATTTTTGAGGCTCAGTTAGATTTGTAGAAATAAAATTTAAGCTGTTTTTTTGCTTGCTTATCATTTTTTAAAATTAATTCTAAAAAAATAATCATAGATATGTATCTGTAATGCCATCCTGATTTGAGAAGCATTGATACTGCTAAATTATTTTCTTCAAAGATATTTAGGGTGTGTTAGTTGTAGCATAGTGTTAAGTAATAATTTAGATTGATAGGCAAATTTACACATTTGTTTACATCTTTTTCTCTCTCTAAATATATGCATAAATATAGTTGGTTCATTGGAATAAATTCGATGCTGAAAAGTGTACATTTTCAATTTAGCATTCCATAAGTCATATTCAATTACCTGGATTGTTATATCTGTTTGTGTTATAGAAGAATAGCACCAAAGAGTGTTTCCTTCAGAAGACATTACAGAGACTTGAACGCTATTTCTTCTTGATCACTTTCAATTATTATCTTCATGAACAGGTGAGCATACCTTTATGAATCATCATCTTGCAGTGTGCACTTTCCAGTCCCTGCTACAGGCAAGTGACTCATAACAATCATGTTTGGCTATGAATTGTCTCAAAGGTCAATCTTTTCATTGATGGTTTATCAGGGTATATAGTTCAGGGTGTCAAACTCAAGGCCCAGAGGCCAGATCTGGCCCACGGGGTATTTAGATCTGGCCCGCAGGGCTGCCCTGGAAACAGCGAAGGACCGGCCCACGGTGCTTCTGTCAGTGAAAATGGGCTCTGGAGCTCCATTTTCGACTGCCACGGCCTCCTGCAACTCTCTGCCAGTGAAAACGGAGCTCGGGAGGGATGCATGCATCCCTCCCAAGCTCCGTTTTCACTGGCAG
>JANHFJ010001171.1:192109-205579 GCA_032468195.1 Cerberus rynchops | reverse complement strand
AAGAGAGAGAGAGAGAGAGAGAGAGAGAGAGGTTAAAAAAAAAACCTCACCTCACAAATCCAGGCAGAACTCTAAATGGAATCTCAACTTGGAAAGAGCTGCAACAGGTTAGCCAGTCCTGGGGATGTGGGTTGTTTCTTTTATGAATTTGGAATATTTTAACTTAATAGCCTATAATCAATTGATCAATGTTAGTTCAAGACCCACTTTGCACCTCTTTTTTCCTTATTCATTCTTGATGTGAATCTTTCTGTGTGAAAATGCATGTCATATTGGTAGCAGCCAGGCCTGCTATCTATATAAAGTTTTGGATTAATTGAAATTAATTCTGCCACCAACTGTGCTTTCTGGTTGTGGGTTTTTAATATATCTGGTTGGTTGATCTGATGTTTGTTCTATTCGGGCATTTACTTTATTGAAAGTATTTGGAAAAGAAAAACTTCTGGATCAGGACATGGGAATTTACTAACCTAAAAATTATTTTCTGTTTGGCAATGTTAGCCCACCAAGATCCCCAAATCTGTGCTGTAACTCTTGGAAGTAAATCAAACTATTATAATCAGTAGGCTTACCCTTGACATAGGGTAAGAATTGTTCTGGAGAATAGATTGTGTGCTCATAACTTTGATGTCTGATCTCCTGAGATGACAGCAGAGAAATGACATCCTTCCAGTGACTGATTAACTTATTGATAGCATATCTCTGATGAACTAAATGGACAAATCTCTTCATTTCTTTCAAGGGCTTCTGCAAAGGATCCTGCTGTTTTCTGACCTCTGCTATAACCTCTATAAGACCTGCTTTTATAGGCTGCTGAGTACTTAGACTCTTCCTAGTCAGCAGTTTCAAAGAAGGACCATATGCAGATTTCTTCCAATGACTTAGAAAAAGTAGCACAATTCGTTCTTTTCTGAGGATGGCAGATTGTGTTAGTGACACACGGTTCCCACCTGCTTTAGAGGACAGTTGCTTATAGACAATGTTGGAATCACTGGCGCTTTCCACATCTCCAGGCTTATGTTCTCTACTACTTAATTGCCCCTTGATCTTACAGATGCTAAATAATGTTTGAAGTGTCGACTCCTTGCTTGCGTCATGTTGCAAGCACATGTTCTTCAAACCTTGGGGTTCAAAAGGTTTGTAGTCACTCAAAAAATTATGTTTTTCAAAATTGTCTCTCAGACTTTGTACAGAGACACTACTTTCTACAATTTCTTTATTGGTTGAATCTCTTAGGAAAAAAACTGACTTCTTGTTAGCCCCCTCTTTCTTGGTTTTATTTATGTTGGTAAGAAGTAGAGATATATTTTTTACTATTCCAGACATATGACTGCACCAGTCTGGTAGCTCCTGATTGTCATCCTGAGAGAAAGATGGAAGAAACTGAGGGTTGACTGTGACACTGATAATGGGAGATGGAAAAATACTTTGTAGCTCTTCTGTTAGGCATCGCAGCTCATTTTTAAACTCCTGGCATTTCTTCTTAATCTGCAGCTTCTCAACCTGGTTTTCTAAGTACAGCAAATCATCATTTGTTAATAGTTCCCCATAAGGGCCAAGGATAGACTTGTGATCCTGTGAGTATTGCCAGACATCAGTACCTAGTGCCCAGCTTTCTTTGTTCTGGAAAGGGCAAAAAAAGAAAACAAGAATAAATTGTATCAAGTCATGTTCATTCAAAGGCACAACTTCTCAGCCTGCCATGAACAAATCTTCAATGATATTATTATTGGGATTACAGCATCTTAGATACATTTGGAGTCATCAAGCCTTATTGATGACACCACAAATATGCAACCTAAAGATATTTTAAGATAACCTGGTGTCTCAACAAGAAATGAATCTAAGTAAATTTTTGTCTACCTACATCGTAATTCTATGTGTAAATATAAATTATAGAGGTTTTTAAGGCACCCTTAAACAGAGGGACAATATGTTTCACCAAAAAAAGCAGAAGATGTAACCCCAACCACCACCTACCCACTACAAATGTAATGATTCTGTAGTACCTTGTATCTTGCTTGAATTTGGGGGAAAGAAATTTTCAACATAGTGAATTCAAAACAAAATATTTAACTGGAATTATAAATAAATATGAGTTAGAAAAGAAATGAAGAGGACTTTTAATTTTATTAGCTCTGTGCAATACCTTCTTGTCCACCTCTTCTTCAGATGCTAGTTGAGCCTGTAATTTTCTGACCATCACTTGCCGTTTCCATTCTGGGATACAGAAACCTTGCTCATCATGGGTAGGCACCAATGCATCAATATCCAGTGCTCCCAGACAGTCTAGCTTTGATACAGTATTTTGTGTCTTTGTTTTTCCACCCTATATAGGGACAACTATTTCAAAGTTTAAGAACACCTCACAATGTCTCCTCAAATAGTTTAAATAGTTATATAAGTAAAAGGTTATAACAACATTTTCTCAAGAAATTAAGATTAATGAAAGGAACAGAACAGAAAACTGAAATGTGTAGGTTAGCATGATCTTTTCTAAAAGTCTGTTTGATTAGCCAAATAGCATGACCTTGCAACATAAAAAAAATCAAATACAATTTGGAAGTTTAGCTGGAAGAAATCACCAAGAAAGCCAAAGGAACATGAAAGCTATGAGACAGATTGAAAGATAAGCAATCAATGGACAGATTTGAGAATTCTACTGTGAATCTTTCCCTTCTTTAGAAATCTTCAATGGACTTAATTTATCTTTAATGCACTCAAAAATTATTAGGCAGAAAACCTATTAACAAAATAAAACCTTAATAATATTTGTATTATTTATTGGACCATTAAGAAATAGATAAAATAAAAAAATTGAAAGAAAGCTATTTTGACAGAGGATGCAGTAAAAGGAAGGAAGAAATTGGAGGAGTCAAGCATTCTGCTCAGGAACATGTTACGCTACTTTAAAAAGTTCTGGGTAAAAACCTTATCAGCCTGTGTTAAATTTCTGAGTAAAATACTCAGAATTCAGGATAAAATTTAGCCAATCCAGTAACTGGCACATGGCTAATAAGAACCCTTTTTTGTGTTGTTAGGTCATGAAATTTACAGTTAAAAAGAAGTTGACTTTTCAGACATGATATATCAAAAGGTTTTATGTTAACAATATAAAACAAGGAAGAATGTGGTATTCCAAATGAGCTGTGGATACCATTACAGTGGGGACAATTGTCACAAGAGTTTTATCCTGGCATTGGATATTTCACTAGGACTTCCACTTCCCAATCTCTCAAAAGCAGTTTTGAGACAATATCCTCCCTGACTGTACAATACCGAGAACAAGTTTAAAAAAATAAACGAATCAGAAGGACAGCTCCTGAAGAAATAGAAATTCCCTAATCCTTACTCCTGGGCAGGGGTGTCAAACGGGCGGCCCGCAGACTGGATGTGTCACATGCAGGCCATGCCCATCCCAGCTCCATGAAGGGAAAAAACATTGCGATCTGTCACGTCAAAGTGACGCAGTGAGTTTGACACCCATGCTCCAAAGGAAAATAAAACGAATTGCTTGCATGAGCAGTTAACTGATCCATGTCATTATATTGTAGCAGTTAAGCTAGTTCACCTGGGCCAGGAAGGTTTTGTTTCAAATCCTCAGTCAGCTACAAAACCCAGCAAGCTTCTTTAGTCAGTCTTTCCAAGTGCAATTTACTTCACAGGATTGTTGAAGGAAATAAAATTAGGGAAATACAGTATACTCTGAACACTCAGAAGAAAGGAAGGGAATAAATTAAATAAATCAAATACAACAAATGACTATGATAAATATATGTGTTGTAGATAGTTATCTGATCAAGCACAAAAAATATGAGCACCACAAACTATTAAAATACCCTTTCTCTTGAAAATCATACTAAGGAAGCTAAGACCTAAAAGCTGAGAGTCCTTCTAACATAAAAAATATTTATAAATGAAGAAATTGATTTCTCGTAAGCTCCTCAAAGCAGCAAAATCCCAAGGAAATACTTCTTTTAGTATAGTTTAAAATACACCAACACTGAATCGGAAAAGCTCACCAACTCAGTTTTCAAAAATATCAGTATCTTGGGGATCATAATTAAGGTCCAGAATTGACCTTAAACTGGTAGCATTGTAATGTGGGAATGTCCTGGGACAACTGGCTTATTCATAGTCATATGATAAAATTCACATCTAGTGCTCTTAGTGCTATTTTTATTCAATATGAGCAATTAATATGGAATGAAAATAGATCAGTTTGCAGTTGCCTAATGCAGACTTTATTTTCTTCACAATCTCTTCATATTAGTTCTTGTTTAGGTGTTCAGTGAACATATTCTGAAAAAAAGAACCAAATTTGCACATTCTGTTTCATTCCCATCTTGTAAACGACCTTATTAACTTTGGATGAAATGTTCAGACATGAAAGGGAGAGCATTGAGAAATCTGTTTATGATGGAGTTGGAATCATATCCATTGCTCTCCCTGTCATTTACTTCTTTATTATTTTTAAAATAATTTTCTGAGCTCCACTACACTACCAGTTGGCTGCCCATTCAGAGTCATTTTGGCATGCCTACTATATCTATCCAACAGTTATGAGGTGGAGAGTTGGTTTTGCATTGTGAACTCACTCATAGTGCAATGAATACACAAATATATGGGCGCAGGAAACCACAGCCACTCGGTTTTGGTCGGGTTGAACTGGAGCCTGTTTAGACCCATCCAACTCCACCCGGCCTCCAGGCACTGGTTCATCACTTCGATGGCTTCGTTGGGGTGGCCTGGTTATGATCCTACAGATGGGCTGACCACTCTTTGCTGCGAAAATATGTGATGATCACATTGGGCAGAAACAGCAAAAGGTAAAGATGGGTGAAGGGAAAGAAAAGAAAATGAAATAGTCTGCTGTCCCCTCTCTTTGGGGCCTGCCCAGTCATTTCTCTGTTTGCCTCGGATCTTCTCTTTCACCAAAGAAATAACGAACTGAACTGACAGATCTATATTTTTCTGCCATTGCTCCAGGTTTCTTAGTTCTGGCCATAGAATGGAAGAGAGAATGTTCAGTCCAAATGTTTCTATTATGGCCTAGGGAGCATTTTTCAACTGAGCTGTGTGCTCTCTGGTATTTTTAGAAGATTGCAAGTGTGTAATTTTTTTTTGACAAGTATCCAGCGGTGCATGCTAATTGAAAGTCCATTCAAAAATGCATTTTTTTGGGGAACCCTTCCCTCAAAAACCCTGTTCATATAATCGTGATACAGAAGGTAATGCATTACTGCCTGATATGTTATGGAAAATGCATGTAGCCAACAGTATCAGACACGGGTGGCACCTGAAGAGGGAATTAATCTTCTTCATTCCTTTCCTGTCTTTTCTCAGCAGGGTTAATTCCTATTTGGGTAGCAATTGAGGTAATAAACACATTTTTCACCAGTTTACCTGAGGGAAATGATTGAATAGCAGGGTAAAAGCCATTTGAAACTGCCATGTAGTTTTCTTTCTACTTTCTAGGAAGTCTCCTTGTTTCCATGGAAATTATTTGTACTTGTATATGGACTGAATGGTATGGATATGTTAGAGTAAAATATATACTCAACCCAGTTAATTCAAAAGCTTTTGGCGCCATGGGGGAATATCTTTAAATGGAACTGCCCTGCATTAGAAGAGAGGAAGGGAAGGGAGGGAGGGAGAGAAGGAGAGAAGGGAGAATAAAGAGATAAACATGTTTAATGGGTCTAGCTAGCTGAAAAATAAAAAAACAATGATTTGCTTGTAAAATCTATTTGAAGTAAAGTTTCAGTGACTGTATTGCAGGGTTGGGCAAGATTCTTTTTTGGCGTTAGAGCTACATTTTTTTTTTAAAACTGATCCTTTGGCCTCAACATGCATAGACAGCATAATTCAAGACAATGTCCTGTCCCTGGGGCAGGGATGTGTTAAGGGTCAAAACCAGTGCATTAGCCCTTAGCAATACTTGATGCATTTATTTGATTCCTTATTTTAATGAAAATTCAAGGAAAATCATTAATCACAGCTTTTGGTTGCCGAATTTGGGTTGCACAACCCAGGAGTGATTTGGGTGAGCCCAAAGGAAGAAAGTCTATGACATTAGTGTATGCGCTGGATATTCTCCAAATGTGTGTGAAAGTTGTTACTGAGCATGTTGGCTCTGGGAGCATAGGACACCTTGTGCAGCAGGCCTTTGTTTCTCTCTTCCCCAATTTTTTTCCCAAATGCATGGATCCTTCGGAATCATTCTAGGAGTGTAAAGTTTCAGTCTATTGTAAGCATGAACAAACTAAGTTTCTATGGCTTTTGGTTCTGTTATGCAGCTCTGTGTGGACAGGGAATGACTTGGGTCCTTTTTCTCCCTTAATTATGAACTTTTGCACCCTACTTGAAGTATCCCACATGTTTCCCACGCCAACCTGCCTTCCACTGAGGACTTGTATACTGCATGAGTCAAAATGAGGGATGTGAAAATATCTACAGACCCCTCACATCCTGGACATAAATTGTTTAAACTTCTACCCACAAAACGATGCTATACGGCACTGCACACCAGAACAACTAGACACAATGACAGTCCCCCCACCACCCACTTTGCTAAACAACTAATTCCCACAACACTGTCAAACTATTTAGTAAGGCTGCATTACTATTCTTCTTCTCATCTTTCCTATTACCTACCTCCATTTCTACTTAAGATTATAAGTTTGTTGCTTGTAACTTTATGATTTATATCAGTTTTATTTAATTTCCTAGAATGATTTATGTTGATTGATTATTGACTATGACTATCACTAGATGTTGTATCTTTTGATTTATGATGAATGTATTTTTATGATGACTATGATCATGATTTATCACTTATAGCTTTTATGTACTGCAGACAAATTTCTTGTGTGTCCAATCACACTTGGCCAATAAAGACTTCCATTCCATTCCATGTTTGTCATTGGCTCCACTTTGGTTATTCTTATTCATTATTTATTTCTATTTTCCAGATTATTTGTATTCTGCCAATCTACTTGAGGGCACTGAAAACATCCAACAATGAAATAATTGGAATACAAATGCTAAATAAACTTTAAATAGTGCATTCTTGATTAACTGAAGCACAAAAGGAGTGGCTAAAGAAGAATGTCTTGATCATTTTTCTACAAAGAAGAAATGCTGGGGAGGCGAAGGGTGCTACCACTCTCCAGCTGAGTCTACAGTTAGTATGTATAATATATATAGTCTTTTTCTTCCCCAAGGTCCACCAAGGTTGATTTTCCGAGGAAGCAATTGGAAGGATTGTAGGCAAGAAACAATCAGAATGCAGATATCCAAAGCATGTGAATATTGAATAGTATACATGGCCACCAAAAGATAATATAAAAGCAGAACACTTATGTGTCAGTCAGCTAAGGTAGGATTTAATGACATAATGATTATTCTCTTCAATCAATTATTGGATTAGGTACTTCTACCATCGGGCAAGAGATAGAGAAGCATAGCTAGCCAGACAAATAAGCTGAAAAATAGCTTCTATCTATGGGCCGTCCAACTTCTAAATGCCACATAACAGCATGACTAGACTTAATACAGCAGACACACAGTGCCAGTGAAATGTGCAATATGTACATGCCAATGTTATAATGTGTGTGTGTGTGTGTGTGTGTGTGTGTGTGTAAATGTGCCTAGCCCGGGCATTTCCTGGGGTTTTGTTTATAAGTTTGGAGATGTATTTTGTATTTGAATGTATTCTGTGCTTTGTGTGATTGTACTGATGAAGGCTCATTCAGTTTTGCTGCACACATGTTGTGCATTGACAACAAAGGATTGAATTGAATTTTTCTTCTATTAAACCTATTTTTATAGCAATATTTGTGCTTTTTAATATTTATATAAAGTTGCTGAAGCAAGTTATACATCCCTCTTTGGGCTGAGGTAGCATCATCAGTATGCTGATGATACAGTATTCCTGGTTTAACAACAGCAATTGGGATTTGTAACGCCATCATTAAGCAACTTGGTTGTAAAGTGATTGTGCCAATTTACAGTTGCAGCAGTTCCAGTTGCCATATTGTTAAATGAATCCCATGCAGTCATTAAGTGTAATGTCAGGATTGCCATTTGCATCTGCCTGCTGCTTTCCCCATTGCTCTTGCTTGCTGGAAGTTGGAAGTGAAAACCACGAATGACAATGGCTATTGTAATTAAAGCCAATTGCCAAATGTCTGAATTATAATAGTCAGACTGTTGAGATGCTTCAATGAGCACAACTTCAAGGGCCAGTGATTAGTCTTGTTCAGTACTATTATAACTTCAAATGGTTGCTGACCAAGTGGCCATTAAGCAAAAAACGATCTATACCAAGTTTTGTATCGCTGTCCCAGACTAGACCATATATAATCTTCATCCAGCGCCTGGAGGCTTTCAGGAATTGGAGAGAGAAAAATAAGCTTGGTCTGAATTCTAGTAAAATTGAATTGCTGATTATCCCGAAATATCAGTGCTTAACTTTTAATCAGTAATTGTACTGGATGGGGCAAGAGCATTCCTTCCTGTCCATTGGGGTTGTCGTGAACTAATGGCTCCTGCAAAAGCAGTAACTGGAGGCCATGGCTGAACCTTTGTCCTGCTTAAGCTGGTACAGAAGTTGTAGCATTTTCTGGATTGACCTTCATATCCTTGAAGTACTAAGTAATGCATTCTAGATGGGGCTGACTTTGAAGACTTGGAAACAGAAGTCATTACAAAATTGTCTTGAATGATTTTATACCCCTGCTCTTATTATATTATAAGTCACCCAGAGTCGCTTAGACAATGAGATGGATGGCATATATACATTTAATAAATGAAAAAATAAAATGCAGAGGCGATTATAATATAATACCTGCCCTATAGTCACTCGCTGGTTATTAATATGAATTTGAACTCAATTCAGACTGCTAGTTTTGACCTATAAAGTCTTTTTTGGCCAGGCCCCAGTGCACCTTAAGGACTATCTCCTCCAAAGTGATTTTTCCCATCCCTGGCCTGTTTCCAGGAAAGTGAGAAAAATTAAAGGAAAATCAGCCCAGGGATAGTGCTTTTTTATGAGGACTACAAATTTTAATTGCCTTGAGGTTTTCTCGTACCTTCTCTAATGACTTTTCCCAAGTCTTTAAAGGATATTTTGTTTGAACTGGCCCTCTCTTCTTTGTGGCAGCCCCTGTCATGGCACCCCTAGTCCTTCTTTTCTTTTCCATTCAAAGAAAATTCAGGTTTTCAAGCTTTAAGAACAGCAACATGACAGCTACCAGAAAACTTACTCATCCAAGAGAAAGTTGTTTGTTGTGATTTTATTTTATTAGTTAAAGAAGCTTTGTGAATTGGAGGCCTACTTAATTAAATTGATTTGCTGTGACTTAAAATATATCAACAGCTGCTTTTGAGGGGGGTTTGAGGGATTCCAAATCTCATAAGACTAGAGAGATCAGGGAGCTGGAAGAGATTTCATCTGAATCTGCAAGCAGGGGACAACTTTGTCCCAATTTCAAATTTTCTACAGCTGAGCATTAATAATAGTACATTTGTTATATCCTACAGTATATTGTACATTTCCTGTATTCTACCTTCTCCTTCCTACACCCCTTAGTTTTCTTTATATAGTTCTGGTACCCTCTGCATCCCACCTGAAGCCTGAAATTTGTCATCTAAAACCCACATCTGAATTGTAAATTCTGAATTAACAAAATTCAGGTTAGAAATACATTGTATAGTCAGTTCTTGGACTTTTGCTGCAATTTACCTATTTTTTGGATTCGAGAACAGTTCCTAGTTTGTAATGGAATATGGCACAGTGCAATTTTTATGCAATTCTAACTTGACACAAAGTTCTTTCTTAGATTTTCTTTTGGAACTGATGTTAAATCTATTTCTTAGCTGCATAAATAAAACAATGACCATTGTTTCAATTCCCCCCCCCCTTTCCCTCAGTTTTAATTAGCCTAACCAAAGGATGTGAAAGACATGAACAATCTTTGATTTTTCTTATAAATGCTTTTGAAAGTGAACAGGAATGATCCCTGTAACCAGTCACTCCAAAATAAACACAATAGGATTTCATTTTTATTGAGTTCAATCCTAAATTTGTATGGTTTGGATGGCAGCCTTAGAAACAAAGAAAATAAGAATGTGATGTCCCTCCCACCCCCTAAAAAATCCATCATGATCAACTGGGCATTCTCCTATTTCACTCTGGGTTGCATTTTGCAGAGTTCTGTTTAAGAGCAATTCAGAATGGATCATTCCTTGCTAGCTGCTCATGGGTTTCTTTCCAAATTCTCCAATTAAAATGATCAATCAAGATTTGCATCTCATAATATTAGATTCTCCTATTTGAGAAAGAACAACCAGATTCACCCACTGCATTATGCCGTCAGGTGTTTTGATTTTGCCATGGCACGTTGTAAAACCCCATTATTATTTTTTTCTAGATAATGTCTTATGGTCAGCATGTTATCTGGGCCTAATCAGATGTGGTTTATTTTTTTATTTTTTATTTTTTATAGAAGCATTTTTTATTTTTCCAATATAACTTGCACAAAGGATACAAGAAAACCGGTATAACGCTTCAATTCCATAAGAACCATTTACATATTTGTTTTCCTTGTCAATAATTTACAATATATTTTATCATATATCTCCTGTTCACGTATGTGCATTATTTACATTGAATTTTATCTAATAGATCTTAAATCTTGTTCACGTGTGTCTCAGGTAATTGTCCTGTTTCCTTCATAATGTTACATACAATTCTATTTCAACTCTTCTTTCTTTCTTTCCTTCTGTTTCTTCCTTTTTTACCTGTCTCAGGTAATTGTCCTGTTTCCTAACTTAATGTTACACACACTTCTATTTCAACTCTTCTCCTTTCTTTCTTTCCCTCTGTTTCTTCCCCTTCCCCTTCTCTCTTCTTCCCCTTTCTCTTTCTTTTCCTCCCTCCCTTACTACTTCCTTTCCCCTTCTTCTCTTCCTTTCCCCCCCTCTCTTTGTCTACCTTCTTTTTTCTCCTTTCCTGGAGAAAGGAGGTGGTTTTGGAGGTTTCCTTGAAGGAGTTTCACGGCCCAACTAGGTAACGTCATCGCTGCTACAAGGGGTTGGAGTTTGTGGAGTGGAGGACAAAGAGTGATCTTTGATGTTCTCTTGAGCTTGGTTGTTCTCTTGAGGACGTTTCATCGCCCAGCTAGGTAACATCATCAGTGCTACTAGCTGTTAGCTCTGGTGACGTTACCTTGTTGGGTCATGACATGAAATGTCTTCAAGAGAACAACCAAGCTTAGAAAGCACCAAGGATCCCAATATTTGAGGGGCTGCCACAAAGACTGTGTGTGTGTGTGTGTGTGTGTGTGTTTGTGTGAACCTATTCTCCAAAGCACCTGAAGGCCATTCAAGAAGCAACAGATGGCAACTAACCAAGTAGAGAAGCAAAAACTAGACTGGGCAACAACTGTTGGTCTGAAATAATATAGGGAGTTTTCTGCTTGATCAGGGGGTCAGACTAGAAGACCTCCCAAGTCCCTTCCATTATTCTGTTATTTTAGGGCTACATGTGGTGCGCTCAACAATTCAAAAACAAGATAATCCCTGCAATGGTGGGGTTCAAGATCCCTTTTTTGCATCGCATGTGTGGTGCGTGTTACAAGCAACAAGCCCCCTGATGGAATCTTTTCAGCTGCCATCTTGGGTTTCTGGACTACGGGGGACACCCCGAGATAGTTTATAATATGTTCTGGGCTACGTCCAGGCTAAAAATTCTCATGTTAATTTGCAGCAATGAGAATCTGCACCCGGCTACAAACCATCTTACTGGTAGACACTAAGTTGGGTGCTTTATCCAGAGTTTAACCACGAAGAAACCGTCATTGGCTATACAAACACGCTAAGCCAGTCACAAACTAACCACGCTGAGGCTTAGTGTGAATGCTGATTTGTCTGGTGGGTGTCTAGATAAAGCAACTCCATCTTGGCTGCAGAAATGGGCACAACCTCTAGGTGGCAGGACAGAGATAAATTCATAATCTCTTTGTCTCTTGGCTGCTCTCTGGTGGGCATCCACATCCTTGCAGCCAAGATATGGAGCTCACGCAAAACGCTTGAATAAATACACTGAGTTTGCACAATACACTGCCCCCCCCAAAAGAAGCACAACTAACTTAGTTGTAATTGTTGGTCAGTGTTGTCGTTTGGACTTCTCTGCTCTGCTTAAGCCATATTTGGGCAGATGAAAGCTTGAGGCTGATGGCTTCATATTCTCGATTCCTATCAGGGATCCCTTTTAAGTACTATTGTGTGGTTCATTTGACACAAGGACCACGTCGCCTTGTTTTTGTGACAGTAACGAAGAAAACAGATTTTTTTTTTCCCCCCCAGGCAGTGAGAAGTGTGTCTATCCAAAGACGCCGCTTCTGTTGTTGATGCGACACATCCCACATACCTGAGAAGGGTTTACCTTTCTAGGATTATTTATAATAATTAAAAAAAAAAGAAGTGAAGGGAAAAAAAATGCTTTAAAGCAGACTTTTTAAGAGTTGACAAACTGGTCTGGGTGAGTAACAATGCCATCAAGGAAGAAGTTGAAAGAGAAGAATTAGAGCAAACTCTTAGAAGAACCCACAAAGACGAGTTTCTATGGGCCACCAGGTCTTGTTTTGACTCTCTTACCAAACCCTCCTCCGCCCAACTCCGTACACAAACACCCCCTCCCACAAGTCTTCCTATAAGGTCCAAGAAAGAGTTGTCAAGATTGGATAACTCACTCTGTCGGGCCACAGTTGAGAAAACAACCTAATTTGGGAAGGGTCTCTTCTCTTTAGCCAAAAAGAGCCTATTCTTTATGGTCAAAAGACAGCCGCAGGGAGAAGTTTTGTTTCTTTCGTCGAAGCTACGGCGGCCATCCCTTGTGGTGGGCCAACATAACACCCCAGTAGCGTGACGCTACTGATGACGTTACCTACTTGGGTAATGAAATGTCTGCAAGAAAACAACCCAGCTCAGAGAGTATCAGGGAGCCCATTCTTCCCCCTCTTGTTTCTGCTTCTCCTCATTCCCTTCTAGAACTGATGACGTTACCTAGCTGGGTAATGAAACGTCTGCAAGAAAACAACCATGGTCAGAGAGCACCAGGGACTTCAAAATAGTAGTCCTCCTCTTCGTCCATCTCCTCTTCTTCTTCTTCCTCTTCCTCCTCCTCCCTCATTCCCTTCTAGAACTGATGACGTTACTTAGTTGGGTAATGAAATGTCTGCAAGCAAATAACCCAGCTCAGAAAGCAGCAAGTACCGTGCATGCGTTTGTGTGTTTGTGTGTGTGATGTGTGATGTGTGCATGTTACAGAGCCATTTCCCGTCTTTCCTTCAAGGTAGGGAATATGGGAGATGCTTTTTTTATTTTTTATTTTCCCTTTAGGTTCAGCTTAGCCCAGTCCTGAATGAAGGATGGATGGAAAATAGCCTTCCTAAAAGTTGCCAA
>JANHFJ010001171.1:125411-135499 GCA_032468195.1 Cerberus rynchops | reverse complement strand
GGGGCGGTATATAAATTTAAATAAATAAATAAATAAATAAATAAATAAATAAATAAATAAATAAATAAATAAATAAAGAAAGAAACAAACAAATAAATAAATAAATTTCATTACCCAACCCGGTAACAACATTAGTGCTAGTCCTATCACTAGCAAAGATGATATATCTAGTTGCAGGAATCGGGTATGTCTAGTTCAGTGAAAAGAAGGACTAGAGGTGACATGATAGCAGCATTTCAATATTTGAGGGGCTGCCCCAAAGAAGGGGTGGTGGTGGTCAACCTATTCTTTGAAGCACCTGAAGTCAAGACAAGAAGCAACGGATGGAAACTAATCAAGAAGAGATCCAATCTGGAATTTAGGAGAAAGTTCCTGATTGTGAGAACACTAAACCAGTGGAACGGTTTGCCTTCAGAAGTTGTGGGTGCTCCATCGCTGGAGGCTTTTAAGAAAAGACTGGACTGCCATTGGTCTGAAATGATATAGGGTCTCCTGCTTGAGAAGGGGGGGTTGGACTAGAAGACCTCCGAGGTCTCTTCCTGCTCTGTTGTTATGTTAATACTATCTCTGCAAACAACAACAACAACAACAACAACCCACCAAGCTCAGGAAGCACCAAGGACCCTTCATTAAAATGCTTGAAAGCCTAAGAACTTTTAGTGATCAACTGCATTGCTGGACTGATGAGATCGCTGGGGAGCTGTCCCAGCAAAGGGATCCACCCACCACACAGGATGTTTCTCCGACTTTTCGGTCCAGGCTGGATCCTTCTGCAAATGCAATCCTGGCCAGATTTGAGTCCGCTGGCATTTTAAGATCAGCCAAACGTGGCTACCTACTGCCACCTAGACCTCAATTTAATATTTGTACTTTCCGTTGTTTAATCACCTCTCTTTGGAAGGAGACACTGAAATTAAAACCCAGGCGTCCAGGTGTTATGCTTTGAGTCATTCCCCCACTGACAGTGGTGGAATTCTTATCCTTACATTCTTATCCTTTATTTTGTAATCTTTATTATTCTTTTACTCTTACTTATTGTTTATTCTTTCATTTTTATTGGTTCTTATTCTTTCTTATTTTTTACTCTTATTCTTATAATATTCTTATATTTTTATTCATTTGTTGTTATCCTTATATTCTTCTTTATTTTTATTCTTAGAATTCTTATATTTTTATTCTTTTACCCTTACATTCTTCTTCTTTCATCTTTTTTTCTTCTCTTCATTCTTATCCTTGCATTCTTATTCTTTATTTTTTATTCTTATTCTTCTTTTAGAATAACCCCCAATACCTTTGGGGTTTTAAACTGTAAATTTTTGAATTTTAAATTTTTATATTTTTAAATTCTAAATTTTATCTTGGTATTCTAATTTTAGTCGGCCAATTTATCCAATTCGTTTTAATTGATATTTTTTTTTAACTTTTGTTGACTTGTTTTAGAAGGCTGTACACCGCCCCGAGTCCTTCGGGAGAGGGGCGGTATAGAAATCTTGACAATAAACAATAAACAATAAATAAAATCACATCTTTTGACATAAAGGCTGTGCTTTCTTAACCGTGCTAGAAGCATAGAACATTGCTATTCAATGCTGAGACATATGCACATGATCAAGGTTTTTTTCCTTCACATATTCCAGATAAGCTTTGTGTGCATGTGCTCACCCAGTTTAGAACTAACTCTTCAAAACTATACTTCAGGCAATGACTATGTCTGTTCTTTTCTTATACTTTGCTGACCCTTCTGCTTATGCCCTTATAGAAACATAAAGTCTTAAGATAGACTTCATTTAAGGGCTCATTTAACAAAAATCTTTTAATATGTGGAATAAGCAAAGAAAAAGGGTTAAAATATGCTCCTTTGGAATTTCCACTTATTTGGAAAATTTTTCTGTCTGGACTTCCTCAAGATCAACATTATTTATGATGAATACCAGTGCTCTGGGGCTAGAAAAGAAAACTAGTACAATTACTAGAAAGGGAAACCTGAATCTGAATACTTCATTGGTATTTTTTGCTGCGTGGGCTTTTTTGATACTCAGCATTTATTTTCAGGAATTCTGATTATCTTAAAAATAAATATCATCTCAGGCACTATTGTGGACAAGTTGACATTACTCGTTGAAGTAGGCACTTAACAAGATTTTAGATAAAGGCATTGCTTTCTACCAATTCTGACTGGCTAGCTTTTTTTTTTTTTTTTTAGGAAAAATGTACTTCAGAAAATTTAGTAGCTTATCAGATTGATTTCCTGTGGCAAAGATGGAATAAAAGTGTAAACAAGATTATGGTTACTGTACTTCCATATAGAAAAGAAAATCTCTGCTGATTTCTTCTGGAAGACAGTCAAAGCATAATGTTAATAATGTTAAATTTGTGATTTCATTCTAGATTATTTTAGATCTCAGGAAAAATGTGAGAGATGCGCTTCTGTAAATTTAAGGAAGTTCCTTCCTGGGACAGACAAATTACAAGCTTTGCCTTGAAAAATATAATAGGAGCCATTTAGGCTAAGGCCAGTTTTCTGCTTAGCGCAAAATTCACATTAAGCATGTCCATATAGAAAACATAAAACTTTTCTCTGATTCCTGAAGCACATTTTTTTCAACAGTTATAGTATGTTATCTATAACAAGTTTGTTTTCATTTTTCTTCTGACAAAATTATAAGAGTCAAGAATCTGCTGATAATCATTGTTCTCTCAATTTCTAGTCACAATAATCTCCACATGACTTCTACTCACAATAATCTCTACATGAAAAGGTACATTGGAAAAATTAAAGAAAACCTATCCACTGACATTTTTTCCCTATCTTGTGTGCTATTATGGAAAAGGATGGATAAAAAAAAAATTAAATATCTTAATGGAACTCTAAGCAAGTTGGAAAAATCTAAGTTATGTGTCATTTGGGGGGTTTAACTTCAAGATCCAATTGCTTAATACCAATGCGCATGAAACAATTTAATTAGCAACAATTTAACACTGCAGAGATTTTACACATAAGCACACATATACTTGAATGGTAACCATTCTGGATTAATATGTAAGCATGAATTACAAAAGGCGCATTCTTAAAAGTTTTTCAACATTTGTTCTAGTTAGATTTTTAATTATTTTCAAAGTAGCGATATGGATCAGAATTTTGATAGTAATTTTTTTAGCTAAAAATAATCTTCACAATAAAGGCTATTACTTTAAAATTACCACTTACTTTACACTGTTTTTTCCCCAGATCAAGTTTTTTTTAATTTACTGGTATATATAACTTTATACTGTTATTAATGGGTGTATGTGTGTACATTTATACATGTGCAAATATATGCAATTTCCTTTCCTCCCATAATCTCTGCACGTGCCTGCAAAAGCAGTAGGGATTAGAATATTCTGCATTACAAATTCTATCTGTACAGTGTTAGTAGCTCCTATCCTTTCTCAATAATTTTCATTTTTCATAGTAAAGAATAGGCAAAAAGGACAAGCACCTTTAAATGTCTATAAAAACAGTAGTTCTCACTGTTGTATCACTTTCTTTTTTTCTGCATCATTTGAGATTACGAAGCCTAATTTCAAAAGGATTAAAAGGGAAAACAACCTTCTCTTCCTTATTGATAGCACATAGAAAACATGGTTGTTGTTTTTATTACTATTATGTCCTAGACTTGTAAAATAGATTACAAAACATGTTACATGCAGAACAAGAGAAGACATCACAAAATAAAACAAGCATTAAAGCACAAATAGGACACGATTGGTTCTTCTCATATATGGCAAATAGCTTGTAGACAACTACATTCTGAACAGTCTTATGTATTTTATTGCAATAGCCTTATTTGATGTTTCCATTTAATAGTAATATTGCTACATGATAAATCAAACAAGTTCAATGAAATTTAAATTCCAAAATAGTGTGCATAAAATTGCAACCTTAATATCCTGCTCCTAAGATTAACAAAAAGTAAAATATTAATGATTTCTATGCATGTTTATTAATTTTTTATACCAGTACTCTGCACATCTTGTAGAGGGGAAAGTGCCAAATATCTTAAAAATAATGGTGGGCCACAAAGGAATAGCTGGTGTGCTAATCAACTATTTGATCTTTTCTGATGGCAGCAGTGGATTCATTTTTTTCCCAAGATGTCAGTGGCCCACCCAAGACTGCTTGATAGGCTAACGTGTTGTGCCTGCTTTCCACTGATTTACATGACGGTCTAAAAACATTTACGACTATAAATCCCATATTACATATATTTACCTGGTGATAATTTCCAGTGAATTCATTCTAAGTCTAAGATTCCCCTATTTAACTTTATTGCCAGGTAAATACATGTCAGAAGCCAATGTTACCTATGTATTTACCAGTAAACATACACAATTCACTAAATTCCATATATAGAATATTAGAATAAAAAATAGAGCCATACTGCAGCTTGCACTGACAAATTGGCAATGATATACGGTATCTGGTTAGTTTTTGACATAACACTTTAATCAGGAGTGAATATAGTGAGGTTATAGCTGTAGGCTATTTGGGCTGTAGACCAAAAAAGATGATATAACAGGAGCATTTATTTTCTAAGAAAAAATAATCCATCATTATGCTGAATGGCTGATGTTGAGGCCAACAGGCATTTTGGCACCAGGTTTCCTATTCCATTTGACTTAAAATGTGTTGGCATGTTGCAAAATGAAATGTGAACCTGGCATATTTATTTCCAAGTATGTTTCAGAGTCCCATAAGATTTCCAAAGGAATAAAAATGGATAACTGCAGGCCACTGCTTTGTTTGGAAGTGTTCCCAGATACACTGAAAAAGGACAGCCTAAACATGAGGAAGAGGAACTGCTCTACTAGTGGTTGCAAAGCATTTTAGGGAACAATGCTCTGCAATTGTTCTTGTCAGCCATTTTGTGAAAAGGCTGACAACCCTCCCAACTATTATTTGAAGAGAACCAGAACATGTTCCCATAATTTCACGCCAGTTCCAAGAGATAGGGCACTGTTTTAAAATAGACTATTTACAATTTAATCTTATATCTATCCAAGGCAGATTTGTTCTATATATTTCCTCTTCCATCGAATCTAAAAAGGCATCCCTGACATCTGGCAGCCCCTAATAGAAGACAGGAGATGGAAAGGGAAAGGGAAAAACCAAATGCCATTACAGTGTAGCTTTAATCACTGTTAGAAATTATACATTTTCATTATTAAGATTCAGGCCAATCCACTTTTTGCTCCGAGGTGGAATGCAGAGGTTCCTCAGCTATCATAAAAATTTCAACAACAGGTGTTTGTTACAGCCAGAGAGAAATAAAGGATCAACACCGGATTCGGTGACAGGTGCAGCGGAAAAAAAATAATGGAGGAAGCTCTGTCTGTAGACTTTGAGCTTCCGCGACAGGGACAACTCAAGAGACAGACTTTACTGTGATGGCGCGCGCCAATCCCCGGCGCCTCCTTAAGTCTCAGCCCGGCCTCTCGCCGCTTCCCCGCCCCCGGCCCTCCTTCCCCGCCAATTCGCCAAAGTCCTAGAATAAAGTTTGCTGTTAGCGGGGCGGGTAAGCTTTTAGCAAAGAAAGGAAGCGAGCCCAGCGGCGGCGGTTGCAGGGCACGCTCGTTCTTTCTCGACCATGGCCTCGGCCGAACTGGCCCAAAAGCTGCAGAGACGACTGCTTCGAGACGGCAGCATCTCGGAGGAGCCTCCTGCAGAAGAGGATGACAGCCTTGCCCCTGAGCCGGCAGACTCCGAAACTAGCCCCGAGGATCCAGACGAGGACCGCAACGCGCTAAACGCTGCTGCTGACCCGGAGTTGAGCGCCAAGCTGACTCGCAGGCAGGACATCAACACGGGCGCGGCACAGCCCCGCTTCGCCCAGGTCTTCAATCCCTACACGGAGTTTAAAGAGTTCACTCGCCGGCAGATCAAGGATATGGAGAGCTTATTTAGACTGTAAGCATCGTCTTAGCCCGCACTATCCCTTTACCCTTTCTCTTTGTAAATTTCGATCTTGGCGAACTTGAAACGCCTGAGTAGTTTTCTGTAGTATTTATTTCCCAATCCTTCATGGATTCGAGCCTCCACGTGTGTTAAAACAAATCACCCGTGCAGCTCTGTTCCAAGAGTGCTTTCTTAGTATCGGTGAAGTATGTGGAATGGTTGAAATTTAGTTTCCAACCTTTTATGCGGAAGTTCAAGATTTCTGATATGACTCAATGGTGAGGTAGTTAGAGGAAGGACTTGGAAAAAGTTGCTGATAACTGTACCAGCACTAACTGAGATCAGGGTTTAATGAGAGTATGATTGACTGCAGAACAGAAAAGTGCATAATACCTATATGCTGGATACATGCTTTCCCCGAGAAAGTTTTGTTAATTGTTGTAGTAAGGTTTTTGAGTAAACTTTTACAGACCAGAACTGTCCTGTGTGCCACATTTTTTTCTCAAGGTGAAAAGTCACATTAAAACTGGCTAGATTCAATGGAATTTAAATTAGCATGCACAGGATTGCAGACTAAAATTTAAAACATTCTGCAGATCCAGTAGCTCATTTCAAAATGAATTGTTGGTGTGGCTGTTCACTTTTGTACTTCTGTATTTACCATTTAAAAAAGATAAACTTGACCAATCTCTTCCCTCATGTGTATTAGTTAATCTTCAAATTTCCAGTTCCTCCTTTTGCTGTTCTTGCAAAATGGAAACATGTAGTGTTCCTTTCTGCAATTCTGTGTTGTGAAAAAAAATACATTCACTTGCTAAATTAAAAAGATCTTCAGTCCGCAGAACTGGAAGTGTCAAGTTTAAGTCTCCCTATTGTTAGGCTTGGTATCTTATCTCTGTGGTCAGGACTGGAGCAGCAGTTTATATTTGGCCATAAAAGTCACACTGCAACAAAAAACTTGACCTTCCCCACCCCTGCAAAGTCAACCATGATTATATTTAGCTTGGGCTTTTAAGTAATAAAAGATGTACTATTTGTCACTTGTTCCAATTATGTTACTAAAAGAGGAATTGAAATAGACTTTGGCCTGATTTGTTGTACATTTTTGATTGCTATTCCAACTTATTAACTATGTAGTCATATAACTGCTATTAATAAAGCAAGTCTAGTGTCCAAGGTATGTTTAATGGGCTAGTAAACTAAATAGTATAGTCTGTGCATGATTGAATTTAATGGGATTGGCTTCTAAATTGTGGGTCTTTTCATCCTTGTTCCTAACTGTAATACAGACATGCCTTGTCGACATCTTTTTTTAATGACATCCCTGGGATGTCTTCGTCCCATCCCCACCCCATGAGTGAGACAAATTTAAATCATTGTGAGCATCTAGTGGAAGCTGCAAGATATATTAAATCTGTTTTGCTTTGCCACCCACTATGTCAGAGATAGAATCACATGACCAGTAGTAAATTGGATTAGAGAGGTGTTTACTGCCTGTTTCAAGCTATTTTTTCCTTCCATTTCCCAATCTACTTCTTTGCTGTCAATCTGCTGGACACAATGGTGCGTATTTGGAATATAAGGAAAAATAACTTCTTGCCAGGGTTTATAATGGTATAAGGGTGAAGTGGTATAACAGGCTGAAATAGCATAACATAGAGAAATGTTGATATGCTTCCCTCCCATTGCTTCCTGATGAGGAAACTGTAAATTGCTGTATAAAGAAAGGAAAGAGAAATTTTAAATGCATGTGACTTAACTTTTCATGATTATTTTTTAAAACTTTATTCAGAATGGGATATAGGTAGAGAGGCACAGGAAGGAGACAGACCTTCCCCATTCCTCTTGCAGCAGTATGATTGGTGGATATTCTTCCTGTAGTCTGGTGACAGAAGAGGGAGAACAGCAAACTTGGAGAAATGAACCTGTCATTTTGCTGATTGTGAATGCACAAAATTAGGACAGCAACTTTCTGCAGTGAGTCAGAACAGAGGTAGTAGCAGGATATGGATCAGCAATGGGGGTGGTAAATTTCAGGTTTCGAAACTGACAAATTTTTTTCTGACTCAAATATAATTTACTAGATTTTAGTAGCAGGAAAAGGATTTATGACATTGATTGTCATACTGGAATTGGGAAATCCCTGGTTCAGATACCTACTTACTCACTGAGTTACTATGTGCCACTCCCTGACTGAGCATACACAGAGGTATGCCATTGACTTGTTGAATAAATGTTTTACAGACCATACCGTAATGACTGAATTATATTCTAAGCTGTTATTAGCTACTAAGCTAAACCTGAACATAGCAATTTATTTGTCACATTAAAGTATTAGTTGTCCTGGTTATCGATGGATTACCATGACATGTGTTTATCATGTATTAAGATGTGTTAACCCAGTCACTTATCACTATCACTTAGCCTGCAGAGGTGAGAGAAAATACAGTAATTGTTTATTTGACTTATATGGCCATCCAATTCATAAGTGTGTTACAGTTTTTGAAATTTTATGTTAACATTATCAAAATTTGCTTGATGCAGTTGCAGGAACAATGATTCCCAGAAGAGAAAAATTAAACAACTTATGGGGTTGAAGACTCAATGGCTTTGCAACACATGTGGTATGACAGCTGCAATAATACAGAGATTACTCTCTGACATGTATCTTACAGGAGATGTTTCTGCTGAGTTAGAAGTTAAATTCACACCTTTGAGACAGACATCTAGACTCATAAAGCACATTCCTTGCTTAAGGAAGGAAAATTGTGCAATCTGTGCTACTCATGGAAAAAAAAAATCTTGTCTGCTCAGCTCTCCTAGAGAAACTAACTGGTGTTTTTTTCCCTTACCTTCCCTTTCCAATTTTTCAGCAGCCAATACAGTTCTTTGTAGTTGGTTAAAAATCCTTCCATATGTAGCCATGCAAACTGACATTTCTGACTGAGAATATGATATCAACAAGATACAAGTGGTCCTCAATTTACAACAGTTTGTTTAATGACTGTTCAAAGTTATAATGGCACTAAAAATGTAATTTATGACCATTTTTTCAGTTACCACCTTTGCAAGATCCCCATGATTATGTGATCAAAATTCAGATGCTTGGCAACTGGTTCATATTTATGACTGTTGCTTTGTCCCAAGGCCATGTGTTTACCTTTTGCAAGTGAAGTCAATGGGGAAGCTAGGTTAATTTAACAATTGGGTTACTAACTTATCAACTGCAGTGATTCACTTAATAACTGTGGCAAGAAAAGTCATAAAATGGGACAAAATTCACTTAACAAATGTCTCACTTAACAACAGAAATGTTGGGCTCAGTTGTGGTCATAAGTTGAGGACTACCTGTATTTGTGTCTGTAGATCACAAATGGACTTTGGACAAGTGCGCAGTGGTGTTTTTTCTTTCTACATTCTAATTTGCACTGTTTTGTGAAAGTCACCTTAAAAGACCTTGGTTTCAGTGCCTTTATTTCACTTAGACATGTAAATAGATGCCAATATGTAAATAGTGAATAGAAAATAAGATAAGCATACTTTACATCAACTTCTCAGAAACAAAACTCAAAAACAAAACCCACCTGCATTTCTGGAATGCATTTATTGTTAGTAGATAATGTAGTAGAATCTTAAAAACTACAAAAGCCATTCTCCAAGTCAGCTTATACTTTGTGCAGGTGAAGTGTTTAGTCTTCTGAATACATCTTTTTTGTAATGATCCTGTTCTGCCTTCATCTTTCCAGAGTCTGTTAAACATTCCATGTTATTTACTTACCTGTGAAGTTATAAACTTCACTCTTCCTTGACCAACAAGGGAAGTTTATATGAAAAAAAAAGTCTGTTAGTTCCTCTTTCCAGTTATTGAATGCATATGTTTATGCATGTTTCTTAAAACAAATTTAAAGGTAATATAAAACAATAAAATCACTACAGGTAGTCATCTAAGTTACAATAGCCTTGGAAAAGTTTTTTTTTTAATGGTCTCTAAAGCACTACCAGCTATTGTAAAATGTGCCACGTATCCAAGACCCCATGATTATAGTTTGGTTTTTTGGGCAATGTTTACACTTATGACCAGTTTCCAAGCTCCTCTATGATTGGGTGATCGCTATTTGCAGTCTTTTCATAGAATCATAGGGCTGGAAGGGAC
>JANHFJ010001171.1:67175-77919 GCA_032468195.1 Cerberus rynchops | reverse complement strand
TATTTGGGTAACCAAGTACCTCCACAAAAAAAGAAACACTTAATTTTCTCGTGTGTGTGTGTGTGTGTGTGTGTGTGTGTGTGTGTGTGTAATTTTAAGATTAAAATGAATCTTAAATAATTTCTGATTAAAATTATTTGGCTATAAAATAAGATATTCAATTTGTAAAATGAATTGATTTTTTCTTTTTGCCTTTATGTATGTATGTTTGTGTGTGTGCATATAGCTGTAATTGCATATGTATATTATGTATGTGTGTGTGTTTATATAAACACACACACACACACACATATATAAATAAACAATTTTACAAATTGAATATTTTATTTTACAGCCAAATAATTTTAACCAGTAATTATTTAAGATTTTTTTTTATTCTGGCACTGCCCTTTATTGGATGTGGTTTCTATCATGCGCATATATATATGCACCCATAAGAATTATTGCATATGTAAATTTTTAGGGAAATGAATCCCTTATGTTGGCTTCAGTAGCAGTTGGCAGTCCTATTTGATGATAAAAAGTTGGGTGATGTGAAGTATTTTTCTATGTAATATTTCTTTTGTTGGAAGGATTGTCCTAAATTCAAGATCATCTTAATTTCAAATAAATGTTGTAATTATTTAAGATGTAATCCTGAATCCTTTTGCATCTTAAAAAATTTAGTGGGCTGGATTTTTTTAGAATTCATGTTCCTATTTTTTTCCCATACTAGTCCTATACAGTAGGCTAATTTGTAAATATATAATGCGCAAAGTCAAAACTTTAATCTTGAGTTAGGACTTTAACTAGTTTCAGTAACAGAGTTATATTAGATTAAATACCTGCGGTTATTTGTACTAATCTTCAAATAATGCATTCAAGATAGGTAACTGGGATTATTAGTAAAACTGATGTTAGAATTAGAATTATTGCTTTATGTTTGAAATCTGAATGCCATTTTTACTTGTTAATGCTGAAATTGTCCAACCAAATGTGTATTTTGTTTTCAGCATAAGCACTTTTCTATAAAACCTTTTTAACAGTATCTCAAATTGCTAATATTGGATTACAAGAGCAAGTTGCTTTTGTTAATTAATATTTAAATTTTGAAAGACTTTTGAGGAAAATAAAATTAATGCTTCTACTTGAATTTGGAAGCATATGACATTTTTTCTGGACTGTTTACTTGTAATTGAAAGTTTGCATTTGTTTTATTGTACATATCTATATATTAGAACTGTATAATTTAAATATTATAAAATTAGTATAGTTAAGCTGGAATTTGATAAAAATTGGGCATATAGATCAAAAGGAAAAGCTTTTATAATCACTATGTTGTAGAAGGGAGACAGTTGTTTAAAGTGATGGATAAAAAGATAAAGTACAAATGCAATTTAATGAATTTTCAAAGTGATAATTACTATTGCTGTTTGGTTTCTGCATTGAGCTAAGCCATAATCACAGTACTCAGTAAATGAAAAGATTAAAATCTCAGCACAGATAAGGGCAAAATTACTTCCAAAACGTTGTAAGAGAACATGAGTTTAGTTGTATATTGTGATGATATTCCAGATTATTTTTTCTAAAGCATGTTTGTCATGACTTTCGCATCTCTTTTCTTCAGTTGTAAAACACATTTTTTCCATCCTGAGAATATGGTATGATTATGCTTAAGATTACATACATGAATATGATTAATAACCTTAGTAAAATATTGGATCTCATATGCTTTAAAAAGCAGCTTTGAATTGGCAGCTAATATCACTGTGAAATTAATTAATTGTCCAGAGCCCTACCATGTTCCCAGTTGACATTGCTTCCATAATTGTCAGGTATAACCCACTCCTTAGATTTGGGGGAATAAGAATAAGCTTCATAAAAAGTACTTTATAATTGGTAACAAATCTCAAAAGTAAAACAAATCTCAACAGCAACACCAGTATATACATATAAATACATTTATCCAAGTTCAAGAGCAAAAAGGCTAAACTGTTCAAACCGTAAGTTAGAAATGAAGCCATTTGAAAGTAAAACTATTAAAACCTATACCATGTTCTTCTGAGAAGAATCTTTGTAATCATCCTTTACATAAAAGCACTTGGAAGTTCTGATGATGCTTTGTAGTCTTTCTTATGTGTGTATACATAGGAGCTATTGACTTCTCCATCTGAAAAAAGGTTGAAAATCCACAAAATTGTTCTTTTAAATTTAAAAACAGCAACAGCAAGTTCTGAAAAGCTGTTCTGATAATAATCATGAATCAGTTGGCATAAAGTCTAATGCTCAAAGTCTGGTAATTAGATTTTTTGTTTGCACAATTATTGTATCAAGTCTAATGTTTATCGGAACTTAATGAACATAGTAGTATGAAAAGATAAATAATTATGAGAAATAGCAGGCCTTTCTGATGATGGAATTATCTTGCAAGACAAAAAAGGAAGAATTATTCTTGACAGAAAAATAATTATATGAATACAGATTGATGTTTCCTGATGTCTGCTAATGTCCCAATACTGAGTATTAGAGTCCAATGTATCTTAAAATTCTTATCGTTCATTTTCATCACAGAACTGCCTAGGGATGTTGAACTTGTTCTTAGCTGCTGGAACAAAGAGATTTGGCAAATGCTTGCGATTTTCCTTAATAAACAAGCACAGCAGGATTGCAATTTCAGTGCCACAGAAAATACTAGCAACATTCTTCATAGCATGTTTAGGCATCAGCATATTCTGTTGTAACTGTATATAGCAAGGAAAGGTTAATTTGAGGTCCTATGGGATCTTGAAAATTTCAGGTGACCATTCTCTTCAGAGGAGATGTCTTTAATAAAGTTGTGTCCATTTTTCCATAGTATTTACCCTCATTTCATTTAATTAGATTCTTTGAACAGCTCTCTGAATTTAACAGTCTTCTATTTTAGGTCAGTGCAGTTTTAATCATAGTCCATTTAATTTGGCAGGAAGTGTTTTTTTTTTCCTAAGGATTTGTGCAATGGTTCTTGTCCCTGACTTTTTTGTGCAGTTCTTAGTGGCTCATCCAGTACAATGGATACTATGCTCTTTGTTCTGCACATTGTTCTGAAGTCGAAGGTACTCGCAGAATAAAACAAACATGAGAAAATAGAGAGGATAAAGACAGCATTGATGTGGTAGTGGCATTTCGTTGTGTTTAAAAAGTGGCACACATTCAGTTTATTCTGTCATCTGTGTCTCACAGATTTGAAAGCTGTCAATGTGCTGTCCATTTATGCGAATATCCATTTCAGTCCTTTTTGAACTTTTATTGTCTGTTGCTGGAAGTTCTGGGATTGTTTTATCAAAATTTTCCATTTTGATTTGATACTCCCCTTTGGCGCCACGAGCAAGCATAGAGGCAAAGTGGTGATGTAATACAATCTCTGATGGGAGATAGGATGTCCTCCTTTGACATGTTTCCCCTGTTCCCTCTTGGGTGGCAGAAAGGAAGACAACTAGCTCAAAGTGATGATGAGCCTCCCTTTGTAGAAGAATAGCTAGAGGACTTGATGGTGTAATAGAATGGTAATATGTCAAGGGAAACATAAAAAATGGGCACTCTTCAGAAGTTATGCTATCCAAATGAAAATCCACAGTAGTTTGATACAGTTGACCAGTTTCACGTTCTTCAAAAAGAACTGCAGAGATCCGAACACTGGTGAGAGGACTTGGGCGAGTATTAGCCACTTGGAACATTAAGTATGGCTTTCCTTCTTTTTGTGTCACCACTGCAAGATAAGTAAACCGGATGCATAGAGCTCGATTCTTTGGTCGGGCAATTTTTGCTACAAATGCACCTAGATAAAAAGAGAATGTGAATATAGATCATGCATGTAGATGTAATTTTTTGGTGCTAGTTGATAGAAAGCAGAAATTATATCACATTATTTGAATCAGAAAAATATAAATGAATGTCAATTTTAAACATTGATTAAAACATAAGTTAATATTTAATTTTAGGACAAGAGCTATTATTTCCTATGATGTAATATTTCAAGCTAATATTTTGTATAATCTCTAAGCAGATTTGTGTTGCAATAAATTTGTTTATGATAAACAATTTTTTTGTTATTGGTAATATGAAAATGTTATTTTTCTATTGTTTCATTTTACATTAATATAAATATGTGTATTTACAATGAATATATGTATAATAGAAAATTACAGATACCAAAAAATATATAGTTATGCAATAGAATTTATAGAAGAAGGCTTACCTGCATTGTAATACATACTGGGTTCCAAACCCCTGAAATAATCATCATTTTAGATTAAAAAAAAGATGTGCTAAGCATATTTACAGAGAAATGTCTTACTGAACTAAGTAGGATTTACTTTGTTTGCACAGCTGCTTTGCATCTTGTCACTTTAAAACCATTTAATTCTGTGGGGGCGGACCCCATCTGTACAATAGATAACATTGCTAATTTAAAATCCTTTGTACTATTATTTTACTAACATAAAATGGAAATATAGCTTGTCAAGCTGTTCTGAAAATAATTTTTTAATAGTCAGCAGCATAGCCTTTTCCTTCTTTCTCTTTTCTAACTTTACAACATAATTTTCATATGAACCACACTGTTGAAACATTTAGTTATGAAATAACATCTATTTACCTGTGATAAAGGCCTCCAGCATTAGACCCAATACCATTTGTATAGCAAGTAGAGCAATTGCACTTGGACAGTCTCCACTTGGGAACATTGTGCCATAACCAATTGTGAGCTGTGTCTCCAGCGAAAAGGAAAAAGCAGCTGTAAAGCTAGTGATGTACTTTACACAAATAGTATGGTTTTCAGGTGGGGCATCATGATTGATCTCCAGATCCCCATTCATTTCAGCTAATAAGTACCAGAGAATTGCAAAAACAAGCCAGTGGAGGACAAAAGAAGCTGAAAATACCAACATCATCCATCTCCAGCGCATATCCATTAATATTCCCCAAGCGTCTTTTAAGTATGCAATTCCTTTTCCTTGGGCACCATCCATCTGAAGCGTACTATGCCCATCTTTAGTGACCATCCTTTGGTACCGTTGAGTCAGCAGAGGAGCACTAGGTTTGGTGTTGTTGCTTTCTATCGCTTCTGTCCTCATCTTCTGAAAATGAAAAGTAAAAAACTGTGGGACACTTGTTTATCTGTTTGCATGATGATCAGAGATTCTGACATTTTGGCAGTGGACTAGATGCCACATGCAGCTAGCCAAGGAAGTTTTTAAACATGCACTTTTGAGAAAATTAATTTTGGAGAGCCGGGTTAGTCGCGATGGAATAATAGTTACCTTAAAAAACAAAACCCTAAATGTCAGATGACTTTTTCAGACTTCAATTTAGAAATGTTAGCTAATTTCGATTTTACTTGTGTGTCTAAAAGTTTAGTTCTAAAGTAAAAAAGGAGTATTGCAAGTGTTCATCATCTGAGTTAAACCATGTGTTTACAAACAAAGTATTCTATAATAGCTATTTGTAATATTATAAATTCTGTTCCTTTGGTGGCAATCTTAAGGCTATCATATCACACCTGTTGCATAAATTTTCCCTCACAAACTTCTGTGAGTTTCTGTCTACATTTTCACTGCTTCCAACCATGGTATTCTTATTGTCTAGAATTGTGGTACCTGGGATGTAGCCTCTTCTGCTGAACATACTCAGGCCACTGCTGATGTAAAGCTGTATTAAAAAGGGGACAGAGAATAATACGGAAAATATTATGCAATTATATAAACTATTAAGAAGTCCTGAGGAAAAAAATGCCAATGCTTAATTCCAAATTTGTCAAAGAGAAACAGAAATGAGGCTTCTCTTATATTTGTATGTATGTATGTATGTATGTATGTATGTATGTATGTATGTATGTATGTATGTATTTAATGTTTAGTCTGCTTTTCAAAGCAAATTCATTCCTATGGGACCTATAGATGTTCAGTATAATTTTCTATGGAATAAGCTCATGTTTTTAAAAGGAGCTCATATAATTTCAAAAGTATAAGAAATATCCAGTCATGGTTTCTTGTTGCTAGAAACATTGGAATAAACATTGTTTCTATGTTGTCATCAGTTGTTCTTTATATGAATGACAAATGCATGAGAAGGCCATGTAAATAAATAGATAATTGTGTGTGATCGTTAGATAAAATGCAATGTATAGATTTTGCTTGTGCTCCAGGTGTCTTAACTCAGAATTAGAGGTTTTGGTGAAACTAAACTAAATATTTTTAGAAATACTTAATAACCTGTAAATCACATTGTTTTGCTTCCCCATGATTACTTCTTTTGAAATATAATTATGTTTAATGTTTTGCATTCAATTTCCCTCTGCAGTGCTAGACTAATCTAGAAACACCCATCAATTATCCTTTCCTTTTATTCTTTAATTTAAAGAACAATAGCTTGTTATGAACATAAGATGAACATAGTTCATCTAACGTGTTCATATTTTAAAACTGTTTTAAACATGAAAGATTTTATGTTCAGTAGATCTAAATTATATTTTAATATTATATAGAGGCATAATGTGATCACTAATAGAGTTAAACATATTTTATCAATCTTATGAGGAAATATATGAAAACTAATCCCACTATATTCTTAAAAGATAGGGAAACTTAAAGATAGGGAATAAAGCCCAGTAACTGTGCAAAATATATGCAGTTGCTTAGATGCCATTAATGCCTCATATTGCCATATAGTGCTTTTGAAGTCTGATCTGCTAGAGTCACAAAAAAAGATTGTCTTTCATGAGTGGCAAATAAGATTAAAAATTCTGGAATATGTATTAAAAAAACTGGAATATGTGTCCATAAAAGTCAGTGGTCTGTAGCTGGGAATATTGAAAGCCAAACCATGGCCTACTCATAATCTGATGGGACAATGAAAATAATTGCAGCAACATTTACTGATTTGCATATTAATGAAATACCTCTGAGACTGTTATCTTTGCAACAACTATATAAAATAAGGCAATATTGTTATTTCTATATTACAGGTAAGGGCTCTGCATTTGTAGCAAAAACAAGATTAACAAATTATGCAATTCACAGCACAGTACAATTATGCTATAGTAGCAGTGCAGAAAAACTGACTTTAGAATTGTGCCTCAATTTCATCCAAGGATAAATTATGTCCCTTGATTTAAAAAGTCTTTTTCTATTAAGAAACGGTATGAATTTAAAAGTATTTTAAAATTTTAAAACGTTAACCCTAATTTAACTTTAACGTTAATTTTTATACGTTTTATTTATCAGTTATATTGTACATTGTGCAGAGCCCTTCTTTGAGGGAAATGGTTGGTTTAGAAATATGAAATATAGACAAGCAAATAAATAGCTTAATTATATGAAATATGAATTTATATAGTTTTAAAATCGATATGTAACATGGAAATCTTATGTGAACTAAATAAGCCAACTCCATTAAGTTCTTATCACAAATAAAGAATCTCTAAAGAGTGTGTATTGTACACTATGCCTCTTGCTTTTTGTTTTTCATGCATTATAGCTAGCTAGGACATTTGATTAAAAAAAAAGTAGCTATCATAAATTAGAGAAATTAATATATAACATAATGAAAATTTCAACATTTTGGTTTCTTTATCTAGTAGACATAGCAGGCCAAACATAGATAAAGCAGATTCATACACTCTGCTTTTCCAGCAGACTAAGTAAGCTGTTTCTTACAAGTCATTTTGTAAGATCTAAAAGTACACAACAAGATCCCTACTAAAATAAATATTAGCATATTAACATTTTTTCATTCTCCATTTTTTCATTAACTAGGAACAGTTAAGTGTATTGTGATATTTTAGTGCTCCTGTGCTCAGATGTGAACAAGGAGTTATGACATTCACCTGTGTTCCTCTATTTTTGAGGTCTGTCTGTCTGTCTATCTATACTCATATGAACTGGGTAAAGGAGAGGGACTGCACAGATATAAAGGCTAGGAATTTTCTTTGGCAGGTAAAAGTGTGTGTATATAAATATATTGTTGGTACAACTTTGCCAGCAATAAGGCAAGATAAAAGAGTAATATCTTCTATAAAATGTCACCCCTTTTAAGTAACTTCAGTCATGCAGAATCTATCCAAAATTTTAGAATTCTGACATTCACCAATATGAGTCAGAAACAAATTAATAGCAGAAGATTACTTTAAATAGTACAAGAGAAACAAGAGCATCTGAATAATCCAGCATTTTCTCTTCTACTAATGGATTTCACTCAAAGCTTTCAATCATTTCAGTAGTTTAATTTAACCATTAAGTAATTTTAACTGCACTTTTACACTTGTGATTTGAGAAGTAGTTCTCAAAATTCTATATAATCTTTCACTTTCATCTGTTATTCAGATTTACAGAAGTGCTATTTTTATCCTTGTCCTAAAAATCCTTAACCATTTTTCTCATCATTTTCATTTATCAAAACAGTTGATAACATTTGAAACATCCTACCATAATCTTGTGTTTTTTGTTGTGCAGTAGATATGTAACTGGGGTTTTTTGTCTTTGTTTTGTTATATACATATTGACTTTAAATGACACTGCCAGTTTTTAAATTATGCATTCAGTTTGGACATTCCTCACAATATTCTTCACAGTTTTTATATCATTGTATATAATTGAGCAGTGTCCACAAACACTATCTTTTTGACACATTTGGAATTTTGAGAATTGACCATAAGCACTTGTATAAATGGCTACATTTTCTTTTTACAAAATGGCTGACATGGTAGCCATTCATCTCATGTATTTAATAGTGGGGGTTGTTTTTGCTTGCAGTATACAAGTTTTGAATTTAATGTTTTCAAGGAAAAAAACAAACTAGGACATCAATCCTAAAGACATTAAGGGAGCATTTAATGTGTACTGATTCCAGATTACCCTTTTAAATTAATTATTCCCAATAGAGATTATTAGGAACAACCCAAGAATTTCCTTCACTGTTTAAACTACATATTCCACCTCCTATTTTTTTGATATTGAGTAATTTTCTCCCCACTCCCATTGTTTCCTGTACAATAAGTGCCATTCAGCCGAATCACTAAAACTAGAGAGCTTTTTCATAGGTAAGGAGGCTATAGGTAGAGTTCTAAGCAAGGGATGCAGTTTCCAGTAGTCTCATTATGCATAGTGATCTGAATTCAAGCTATGATCTGATGGAAGCAGATGTTACACTTCTGGCTTTTTTTGAGTTAAAAGCTCAATATTCAGAACATTTTCACATATAACCAAATGCTAAACATTTATGGTTCTATAAATAGAATAAGAATTTCAACAAAGAATAATTGAATGAATACCATCTTTGTCATTAACTGTTTTCTATTCTGTCTTTTAATTGGAAGAAATTGTAAGCAATTTTGAATTTTGATAAATACACAAAAACTGGATATGTCAATAAACTTTATAATGTATAGTTAAAATTGAGTCCAGAAAACTGAAGAAAGAATAATGGATGATAGTTTACTGATGCAGCTAAATAGGCTTAGATAATTCAGAACCAGAGTACAGTATTTGAAGAGAAATAATACAGCTGTTCTTCCGTAATAGTTTAAAGCATTTTGTGTTCAAAGTGTTTGCATCATTTAATCACTAGCAAAATGTGATTTTAAAAATATTTTTAAATTGTCACTTTGAAAATTTATTTTGATGCTACATTGTTTTGTGAAGCAAATACTTTTCATAGCATGAAATCATGTTTTCCTTAGCATGTAACTGTCCATTTTATCTCTCAAAATATTTTTCCATCTTAAAATGTTAGTTGCTTTAATAATAATATTTTCAGTATTTTATAGTAGTTCCAGCTTAACTCTCATATTCAGATGCTTGCCAGACTATTACATCGTACCTTAAGTAATTTATTATTTATCAAAAATACTCTTGGGTGATCTGAAGAAAGTGATATTTTGATCTGTTACTGGAAAAATATTACACTGTATTCTTAATTCATCGTTCTTAACAAAGAATAAAGAGAAATCCTTAGTGCAAACTTTGAATATCTTTCAGCCAAGTTTTTTGACAGCCTACATCAGATACTTGATGAAATTGAAAGAACATGTCCTTATGAAGTTATAAAACAAGAACAAACTGCAATAGATGTTTATGAATCTAATTTAAACATAGGTTTAAATGTAATACAACTGGTTCTGATAGATAACTTATTCCCTACAGGAGATGAAAATATACTACATCAGAAAATTGATTTGGATTCTTTTTTCCTCCTCTAGCTAAGATATCTGTTAAGGTTCTGAAGCCTTGAAATACAAATAAGTAGCAAACTATTTTCAAAAATGCCCATTATTTGAAGAAGTCAAAGAATTTTTAAAAATCTGGCAAGATTTATAAGATGGGCTTTGGGCTTGTTTGGCCAGGGTTGAAAGAAGTTATATCTGGTTGCCCTTGCTGGATTTTTGCTAGTAAAAATTGATTGATGTAGCATTTTGATTTTATTTTCCATAAGATACGAGCCATGGGCAAAGAGAAATCATGTTTTATTTAGAGACAGTGATTTTTTCCTTTCCCCCCCCTTTTTAATCCCCACTTCCACTTTTGTAATTTTTGTTTGTAATTTTTGTACTTTGTATTGCCTTTTATTTGTTACATATATAATTCTTAATAAAATTGGTTGGAAAAAACTTATTTACAGAAAGTAGTTAAAATTATAGATTTGGAGTGGAGTTTTACTGTTGTTAGTTGCAAAGTCGTGTCCAACCCATCATGACCGCATGCACAACGTTCCTCCAGGCCTTCCTGTCCTCTAC